>JAVDOI010000503.1:0-25127 GCA_032191485.1 Leptoclinus maculatus
GCATGTGCAGTGGCTGGATAAAATTCATCCGGGAAGTACCGGTAAAAAATACAAACACCTCGCAAAAAACACATTAAATTCACTAAAAATGGTCAAAATGGTTAAAATGAAGAAAATAACCCCCCACCTACACTCAGGGACACGTACCCGGGAAACGAGTGCAGTCCCAGGCTAAAAGTCATCCGGGAAGTATCGATGCACCTCACAAACACCTGGAGAAGCTCAATATTAGAAGTACCAAAAAATGACCCAAATCACCAAAGTCACTTTAATTACCCACAAAACAGGTACTTTCCCCGGGTAAACTACCTCCACAACCACCCCCTGGACCTCCCAGCACCTCCCAGCACCTTCCAGCACCCTAACTGGGGTCAGAATTAAGAAAATCAGCCTCCCTCCACACTCCTCCACAGGCCAACACTTGAACATACACTTACCCGGACACCCCCCACCCCAACCCCGCAGAAACACCTCCGCAACATGCCCCTGTGCCCCCGTGCTCCAGGGGGTCCCGTGCCCCCACTCTTAAGCCCCCTCCCTGGGTTAAAACCCATCCCTGGCCCTCCCCGAGTTTCGTACACTTGGTAGTACAAATCGAGAATTTGTGAAAATATGTCAGAGTACAAACAGCACTGAGGCCAAAACTTGGAAAAATTATAAAAATTATTAAAACGCTTAAAATGAATAAAATAACTAACCAGGAAAATTCAAGACCACCTCCCCGTGATGCATGTGCAGTGGCTGGATAAAATTCATCCGGGAAGTACCGGTAAAAAATACAAACACCTCGCAAAAAACACATTAAATTCACTAAAAATGGTCAAAATGGTTAAAATGAATAAAAGAACCATACAGGAATATTCAGGACCACCTCCCCGTGATGCATGTGCAGTGGCTGGATAAAATTCGTCCGGGAAGTACCGGTAAAAAATACAAACACCTCGCAAAACACATATTACAATGACCAAAACTGGCCAAAATGGTTAAAATGAAGAAAATAACCCCCCACCTACACTCAGGGACACGTACCCGGGAAACGAGTGCAGTCCCAGGCTAAAAGTCATCCGGGAAGTATCGATGCACCTCACAAACACCTGGAAAGCTCAATATTAGAAGTACCAAAAAATGACCCAAATCACCAAAGTCACTTTAATTACCCACAAAACAGGTACTTTCCCCGGGTAAACTACCTCCACAACCACCCCCTGGACCTCCCAGCACCTCCCAGCACCTTCCAGCACCCTAACTGGGGTCAGAATTAAGAAAATCAGCCTCCCTCCACACTCCTCCACAGGCCAACACTTGAACATACACTTACCCGGACACCCCCCCACCCCAACCCCGCAGAAACACCTCCGCAACATGCCCCTGTATTAAATGACCAAAATGGTTAAAATGAAGAAAATAACCCCCCACCTACACGCAGGAACACCTACCCGGGAAACGAGTGCAGTCCCAGGCGAAAATTCATCCGGGAAGTATCGATGCACCTTAAATACACCTCACAAACACAACATTTTAATGAACAAAAGTGGCCAAAATGGTTAAAATGAATAAAAGAACCATACAGGAATATTCAGGACCACCTCCCCGTGATGCATGTGCAGTGGCTGGATAAAATTCATCCGGGAAGTACCGGTAAAAAATACAAACACCTCGCAAAAAACACATTAAATTCACTAAAAATGGTCAAAATGGTTAAAATGAAGAAAATAACCCCCCACCTACACTCAGGGACACGTACCCGGGAAACGAGTGCAGTCCCAGGCTAAAAGTCATCCGGGAAGTATCGATGCACCTCACAAACACCTGGAAAGCTCAATATTAGAAGTACCAAAAAATGACCCAAATCACCAAAGTCACTTTAATTACCCACAAAACAGGTACTTTCCCCGGGTAAACTACCTCCACAACCACCCCCTGGACCTCCCAGCACCTCCCAGCACCTTCCAGCACCCTAACTGGGGTCAGAATTAAGAAAATCAGCCTCCCTCCACACTCCTCCACAGGCCAACACTTGAACATACACTTACCCGGACACCCCCCACCCCAACCCCGCAGAAACACCTCCGCAACATGCCCCTGTGCCCCCGTGCTCCAGGGGGTCCCGTGCCCCCACTCTTAAGCCCCCTCCCTGGGTTAAAACCCATCCCTGGCCCTCCCCGAGTTTCGTACACTTGGTAGTACAAATCGAGAATTTGTGAAAATATGTCAGAGTACAAACAGCACTGAGGCCAAAACTTGGAAAAATTATAAAAATTATTAAAACGCTTAAAATGAATAAAATAACTAACCAGGAAAATTCAAGACCACCTCCCCGTGATGCATGTGCAGTGGCTGGATAAAATTCATCCGGGAAGTACCGGTAAAAAATACAAACACCTCGCAAAAAACACATTAAATTCACTAAAAATGGTCAAAATGGTTAAAATGAATAAAAGAACCATACAGGAATATTCAGGACCACCTCCCCGTGATGCATGTGCAGTGGCTGGATAAAATTCGTCCGGGAAGTACCGGTAAAAAATACAAACACCTCGCAAAACACATATTACAATGACCAAAACTGGCCAAAATGGTTAAAATGAAGAAAATAACCCCCCACCTACACTCAGGGACACGTACCCGGGAAACGAGTGCAGTCCCAGGCTAAAAGTCATCCGGGAAGTATCGATGCACCTCACAAACACCTGGAAAGCTCAATATTAGAAGTACCAAAAAATGACCCAAATCACCAAAGTCACTTTAATTACCCACAAAACAGGTACTTTCCCCGGGTAAACTACCTCCACAACCACCCCCTGGACCTCCCAGCACCTCCCAGCACCTTCCAGCACCCTAACTGGGGTCAGAATTAAGAAAATCAGCCTCCCTCCACACTCCTCCACAGGCCAACACTTGAACATACACTTACCCGGACACCCCCCCACCCCAACCCCGCAGAAACACCTCCGCAACATGCCCCTGTATTAAATGACCAAAATGGTTAAAATGAAGAAAATAACCCCCCACCTACACGCAGGAACACCTACCCGGGAAACGAGTGCAGTCCCAGGCGAAAATTCATCCGGGAAGTATCGATGCACCTTAAATACACCTCACAAACACAACATTTTAATGAACAAAAGTGGCCAAAATGGTTAAAATGAATAAAAGAACCATACAGGAATATTCAGGACCACCTCCCCGTGATGCATGTGCAGTGGCTGGATAAAATTCATCCGGGAAGTACCGGTAAAAAATACAAACACCTCGCAAAAAACACATTAAATTCACTAAAAATGGTCAAAATGGTTAAAATGAAGAAAATAACCCCCCACCTACACTCAGGGACACGTACCCGGGAAACGAGTGCAGTCCCAGGCTAAAAGTCATCCGGGAAGTATCGATGCACCTCACAAACACCTGGAAAGCTCAATATTAGAAGTACCAAAAAATGACCCAAATCACCAAAGTCACTTTAATTACCCACAAAACAGGTACTTTCCCCGGGTAAACTACCTCCACAACCACCCCCTGGCCTCCCAGCACCTCCCAGCACCTTCCAGCACCCTAACTGGGGTCAGAATTAAGAAAATCAGCCTCCCTCCACACTCCTCCACAGGCCAACACTTGAACATACACTTACCCGGACACCCCCCACCCCAACCCCGCAGAAACACCTCCGCAACATGCCCCTGTGCCCCCGTGCTCCAGGGGGTCCCGTGCCCCCACTCTTAAGCCCCCTCCCTGGGTTAAAACCCATCCCTGGCCCTCCCCGAGTTTCGTACACTTGGTAGTACAAATCGAGAATTTGTGAAAATATGTCAGAGTACAAACAGCACTGAGGCCAAAACTTGGAAAAATTATAAAAATTATTAAAACGCTTAAAATGAATAAAATAACTAACCAGGAAAATTCAAGACCACCTCCCCGTGATGCATGTGCAGTGGCTGGATAAAATTCATCCGGGAAGTACCGGTAAAAAATACAAACACCTCGCAAAAAACACATTAAATTCACTAAAAATGGTCAAAATGGTTAAAATGAATAAAAGAACCATACAGGAATATTCAGGACCACCTCCCCGTGATGCATGTGCAGTGGCTGGATAAAATTCGTCCGGGAAGTACCGGTAAAAAATACAAACACCTCGCAAAACACATATTACAATGACCAAAACTGGCCAAAATGGTTAAAATGAAGAAAATAACCCCCCACCTACACTCAGGGACACGTACCCGGGAAACGAGTGCAGTCCCAGGCTAAAAGTCATCCGGGAAGTATCGATGCACCTCACAAACACCTGGAAAGCTCAATATTAGAAGTACCAAAAAATGACCCAAATCACCAAAGTCACTTTAATTACCCACAAAACAGGTACTTTCCCCGGGTAAACTACCTCCACAACCACCCCCTGGACCTCCCAGCACCTCCCAGCACCTTCCAGCACCCTAACTGGGGTCAGAATTAAGAAAATCAGCCTCCCTCCACACTCCTCCACAGGCCAACACTTGAACATACACTTACCCGGACACCCCCCCACCCCAACCCCGCAGAAACACCTCCGCAACATGCCCCTGTATTAAATGACCAAAATGGTTAAAATGAAGAAAATAACCCCCCACCTACACGCAGGAACACCTACCCGGGAAACGAGTGCAGTCCCAGGCGAAAATTCATCCGGGAAGTATCGATGCACCTTAAATACACCTCACAAACACAACATTTTAATGAACAAAAGTGGCCAAAATGGTTAAAATGAATAAAAGAACCATACAGGAATATTCAGGACCACCTCCCCGTGATGCATGTGCAGTGGCTGGATAAAATTCATCCGGGAAGTACCGGTAAAAAATACAAACACCTCGCAAAAAACACATTAAATTCACTAAAAATGGTCAAAATGGTTAAAATGAAGAAAATAACCCCCCACCTACACTCAGGGACACGTACCCGGGAAACGAGTGCAGTCCCAGGCTAAAAGTCATCCGGGAAGTATCGATGCACCTCACAAACACCTGGAAAGCTCAATATTAGAAGTACCAAAAAATGACCCAAATCACCAAAGTCACTTTAATTACCCACAAAACAGGTACTTTCCCCGGGTAAACTACCTCCACAACCACCCCCTGGACCTCCCAGCACCTCCCAGCACCTTCCAGCACCCTAACTGGGGTCAGAATTAAGAAAATCAGCCTCCCTCCACACTCCTCCACAGGCCAACACTTGAACATACACTTACCCGGACACCCCCCACCCCAACCCCGCAGAAACACCTCCGCAACATGCCCCTGTGCCCCCGTGCTCCAGGGGGTCCCGTGCCCCCACTCTTAAGCCCCCTCCCTGGGTTAAAACCCATCCCTGGCCCTCCCCGAGTTTCGTACACTTGGTAGTACAAATCGAGAATTTGTGAAAATATGTCAGAGTACAAACAGCACTGAGGCCAAAACTTGGAAAAATTATAAAAATTATTAAAACGCTTAAAATGAATAAAATAACTAACCAGGAAAATTCAAGACCACCTCCCCGTGATGCATGTGCAGTGGCTGGATAAAATTCATCCGGGAAGTACCGGTAAAAAATACAAACACCTCGCAAAAAACACATTAAATTCACTAAAAATGGTCAAAATGGTTAAAATGAATAAAAGAACCATACAGGAATATTCAGGACCACCTCCCCGTGATGCATGTGCAGTGGCTGGATAAAATTCGTCCGGGAAGTACCGGTAAAAAATACAAACACCTCGCAAAACACATATTACAATGACCAAAACTGGCCAAAATGGTTAAAATGAAGAAAATAACCCCCCACCTACACTCAGGGACACGTACCCGGGAAACGAGTGCAGTCCCAGGCTAAAAGTCATCCGGGAAGTATCGATGCACCTCACAAACACCTGGAAAGCTCAATATTAGAAGTACCAAAAAATGACCCAAATCACCAAAGTCACTTTAATTACCCACAAAACAGGTACTTTCCCCGGGTAAACTACCTCCACAACCACCCCCTGGACCTCCCAGCACCTCCCAGCACCTTCCAGCACCCTAACTGGGGTCAGAATTAAGAAAATCAGCCTCCCTCCACACTCCTCCACAGGCCAACACTTGAACATACACTTACCCGGACACCCCCCCACCCCAACCCCGCAGAAACACCTCCGCAACATGCCCCTGTATTAAATGACCAAAATGGTTAAAATGAAGAAAATAACCCCCCACCTACACGCAGGAACACCTACCCGGGAAACGAGTGCAGTCCCAGGCGAAAATTCATCCGGGAAGTATCGATGCACCTTAAATACACCTCACAAACACAACATTTTAATGAACAAAAGTGGCCAAAATGGTTAAAATGAATAAAAGAACCATACAGGAATATTCAGGACCACCTCCCCGTGATGCATGTGCAGTGGCTGGATAAAATTCATCCGGGAAGTACCGGTAAAAAATACAAACACCTCGCAAAAAACACATTAAATTCACTAAAAATGGTCAAAATGGTTAAAATGAAGAAAATAACCCCCCACCTACACTCAGGGACACGTACCCGGGAAACGAGTGCAGTCCCAGGCTAAAAGTCATCCGGGAAGTATCGATGCACCTCACAAACACCTGGAAAGCTCAATATTAGAAGTACCAAAAAATGACCCAAATCACCAAAGTCACTTTAATTACCCACAAAACAGGTACTTTCCCCGGGTAAACTACCTCCACAACCACCCCCTGGACCTCCCAGCACCTCCCAGCACCTTCCAGCACCCTAACTGGGGTCAGAATTAAGAAAATCAGCCTCCCTCCACACTCCTCCACAGGCCAACACTTGAACATACACTTACCCGGACACCCCCCACCCCAACCCCGCAGAAACACCTCCGCAACATGCCCCTGTGCCCCCGTGCTCCAGGGGGTCCCGTGCCCCCACTCTTAAGCCCCCTCCCTGGGTTAAAACCCATCCCTGGCCCTCCCCGAGTTTCGTACACTTGGTAGTACAAATCGAGAATTTGTGAAAATATGTCAGAGTACAAACAGCACTGAGGCCAAAACTTGGAAAAATTATAAAAATTATTAAAACGCTTAAAATGAATAAAATAACTAACCAGGAAAATTCAAGACCACCTCCCCGTGATGCATGTGCAGTGGCTGGATAAAATTCATCCGGGAAGTACCGGTAAAAAATACAAACACCTCGCAAAAAACACATTAAATTCACTAAAAATGGTCAAAATGGTGAAAATGAATAAAAGAACCATACAGGAATATTCAGGACCACCTCCCCGTGATGCATGTGCAGTGGCTGGATAAAATTCGTCCGGGAAGTACCGGTAAAAAATACAAACACCTCGCAAAACACATATTACAATGACCAAAACTGGCCAAAATGGTTAAAATGAAGAAAATAACCCCCCACCTACACTCAGGGACACGTACCCGGGAAACGAGTGCAGTCCCAGGCTAAAAGTCATCCGGGAAGTATCGATGCACCTCACAAACACCTGGAAAGCTCAATATTAGAAGTACCAAAAAATGACCCAAATCACCAAAGTCACTTTAATTACCCACAAAACAGGTACTTTCCCCGGGTAAACTACCTCCACAACCACCCCCTGGACCTCCCAGCACCTCCCAGCACCTTCCAGCACCCTAACTGGGGTCAGAATTAAGAAAATCAGCCTCCCTCCACACTCCTCCACAGGCCAACACTTGAACATACACTTACCCGGACACCCCCCCACCCCAACCCCGCAGAAACACCTCCGCAACATGCCCCTGTATTAAATGACCAAAATGGTTAAAATGAAGAAAATAACCCCCCACCTACACGCAGGAACACCTACCCGGGAAACGAGTGCAGTCCCAGGCGAAAATTCATCCGGGAAGTATCGATGCACCTTAAATACACCTCACAAACACAACATTTTAATGAACAAAAGTGGCCAAAATGGTTAAAATGAATAAAAGAACCATACAGGAATATTCAGGACCACCTCCCCGTGATGCATGTGCAGTGGCTGGATAAAATTCATCCGGGAAGTACCGGTAAAAAATACAAACACCTCGCAAAAAACACATTAAATTCACTAAAAATGGTCAAAATGGTTAAAATGAAGAAAATAACCCCCCACCTACACTCAGGGACACGTACCCGGGAAACGAGTGCAGTCCCAGGCTAAAAGTCATCCGGGAAGTATCGATGCACCTCACAAACACCTGGAAAGCTCAATATTAGAAGTACCAAAAAATGACCCAAATCACCAAAGTCACTTTAATTACCCACAAAACAGGTACTTTCCCCGGGTAAACTACCTCCACAACCACCCCCTGGACCTCCCAGCACCTCCCAGCACCTTCCAGCACCCTAACTGGGGTCAGAATTAAGAAAATCAGCCTCCCTCCACACTCCTCCACAGGCCAACACTTGAACATACACTTACCCGGACACCCCCCACCCCAACCCCGCAGAAACACCTCCGCAACATGCCCCTGTGCCCCCGTGCTCCAGGGGGTCCCGTGCCCCCACTCTTAAGCCCCCTCCCTGGGTTAAAACCCATCCCTGGCCCTCCCCGAGTTTCGTACACTTGGTAGTACAAATCGAGAATTTGTGAAAATATGTCAGAGTACAAACAGCACTGAGGCCAAAACTTGGAAAAATTATAAAAATTATTAAAACGCTTAAAATGAATAAAATAACTAACCAGGAAAATTCAAGACCACCTCCCCGTGATGCATGTGCAGTGGCTGGATAAAATTCATCCGGGAAGTACCGGTAAAAAATACAAACACCTCGCAAAAAACACATTAAATTCACTAAAAATGGTCAAAATGGTGAAAATGAATAAAAGAACCATACAGGAATATTCAGGACCACCTCCCCGTGATGCATGTGCAGTGGCTGGATAAAATTCGTCCGGGAAGTACCGGTAAAAAATACAAACACCTCGCAAAACACATATTACAATGACCAAAACTGGCCAAAATGGTTAAAATGAAGAAAATAACCCCCCACCTACACTCAGGGACACGTACCCGGGAAACGAGTGCAGTCCCAGGCTAAAAGTCATCCGGGAAGTATCGATGCACCTCACAAACACCTGGAAAGCTCAATATTAGAAGTACCAAAAAATGACCCAAATCACCAAAGTCACTTTAATTACCCACAAAACAGGTACTTTCCCCGGGTAAACTACCTCCACAACCACCCCCTGGACCTCCCAGCACCTCCCAGCACCTTCCAGCACCCTAACTGGGGTCAGAATTAAGAAAATCAGCCTCCCTCCACACTCCTCCACAGGCCAACACTTGAACATACACTTACCCGGACACCCCCCCACCCCAACCCCGCAGAAACACCTCCGCAACATGCCCCTGTATTAAATGACCAAAATGGTTAAAATGAAGAAAATAACCCCCCACCTACACGCAGGAACACCTACCCGGGAAACGAGTGCAGTCCCAGGCGAAAATTCATCCGGGAAGTATCGATGCACCTTAAATACACCTCACAAACACAACATTTTAATGAACAAAAGTGGCCAAAATGGTTAAAATGAATAAAAGAACCATACAGGAATATTCAGGACCACCTCCCCGTGATGCATGTGCAGTGGCTGGATAAAATTCATCCGGGAAGTACCGGTAAAAAATACAAACACCTCGCAAAAAACACATTAAATTCACTAAAAATGGTCAAAATGGTTAAAATGAAGAAAATAACCCCCCACCTACACTCAGGGACACGTACCCGGGAAACGAGTGCAGTCCCAGGCTAAAAGTCATCCGGGAAGTATCGATGCACCTCACAAACACCTGGAAAGCTCAATATTAGAAGTACCAAAAAATGACCCAAATCACCAAAGTCACTTTAATTACCCACAAAACAGGTACTTTCCCCGGGTAAACTACCTCCACAACCACCCCCTGGACCTCCCAGCACCTCCCAGCACCTTCCAGCACCCTAACTGGGGTCAGAATTAAGAAAATCAGCCTCCCTCCACACTCCTCCACAGGCCAACACTTGAACATACACTTACCCGGACACCCCCCACCCCAACCCCGCAGAAACACCTCCGCAACATGCCCCTGTGCCCCCGTGCTCCAGGGGGTCCCGTGCCCCCACTCTTAAGCCCCCTCCCTGGGTTAAAACCCATCCCTGGCCCTCCCCGAGTTTCGTACACTTGGTAGTACAAATCGAGAATTTGTGAAAATATGTCAGAGTACAAACAGCACTGAGGCCAAAACTTGGAAAAATTATAAAAATTATTAAAACGCTTAAAATGAATAAAATAACTAACCAGGAAAATTCAAGACCACCTCCCCGTGATGCATGTGCAGTGGCTGGATAAAATTCATCCGGGAAGTACCGGTAAAAAATACAAACACCTCGCAAAAAACACATTAAATTCACTAAAAATGGTCAAAATGGTGAAAATGAATAAAAGAACCATACAGGAATATTCAGGACCACCTCCCCGTGATGCATGTGCAGTGGCTGGATAAAATTCGTCCGGGAAGTACCGGTAAAAAATACAAACACCTCGCAAAACACATATTACAATGACCAAAACTGGCCAAAATGGTTAAAATGAAGAAAATAACCCCCCACCTACACTCAGGGACACGTACCCGGGAAACGAGTGCAGTCCCAGGCTAAAAGTCATCCGGGAAGTATCGATGCACCTCACAAACACCTGGAAAGCTCAATATTAGAAGTACCAAAAAATGACCCAAATCACCAAAGTCACTTTAATTACCCACAAAACAGGTACTTTCCCCGGGTAAACTACCTCCACAACCACCCCCTGGACCTCCCAGCACCTCCCAGCACCTTCCAGCACCCTAACTGGGGTCAGAATTAAGAAAATCAGCCTCCCTCCACACTCCTCCACAGGCCAACACTTGAACATACACTTACCCGGACACCCCCCCACCCCAACCCCGCAGAAACACCTCCGCAACATGCCCCTGTATTAAATGACCAAAATGGTTAAAATGAAGAAAATAACCCCCCACCTACACGCAGGAACACCTACCCGGGAAACGAGTGCAGTCCCAGGCGAAAATTCATCCGGGAAGTATCGATGCACCTTAAATACACCTCACAAACACAACATTTTAATGAACAAAAGTGGCCAAAATGGTTAAAATGAATAAAAGAACCATACAGGAATATTCAGGACCACCTCCCCGTGATGCATGTGCAGTGGCTGGATAAAATTCATCCGGGAAGTACCGGTAAAAAATACAAACACCTCGCAAAAAACACATTAAATTCACTAAAAATGGTCAAAATGGTTAAAATGAAGAAAATAACCCCCCACCTACACTCAGGGACACGTACCCGGGAAACGAGTGCAGTCCCAGGCTAAAAGTCATCCGGGAAGTATCGATGCACCTCACAAACACCTGGAAAGCTCAATATTAGAAGTACCAAAAAATGACCCAAATCACCAAAGTCACTTTAATTACCCACACAAACAGGTACTTTCCCCGGGTAAACTACCTCCACAACCACCCCTGGACCTCCCAGCACCTCCCAGCACCTTCCAGCACCCTAACTGGGGTCAGAATTAAGAAAATCAGCCTCCCTCCACACTCCTCCACAGGCCAACACTTGAACATACACTTACCCGGACACCCCCCACCCCAACCCCGCAGAAACACCTCCGCAACATGCCCCTGTGCCCCGTGCTCCAGGGGGTCCGTGCCCCCACTCTTAAGCCCCCTCCCTGGGTTAAAACCCATCCCTGGCCCTCCCCGAGTTTCGTACACTTGGTAGTACAAATCGAGAATTTGTGAAAATATGTCAGAGTACAAACAGCACTGAGGCCAAAACTTGGAAAAATTATAAAAATTATTAAAACGCTTAAAATGAATAAAATAACTAACCAGGAAAATTCAAAGACACCTCCCCGTGATGCATGTGCAGTGGCTGGATAAAATTCATCCGGGAAGTACCGGTAAAAAATACAAACACCTCGCAAAAAACACATTAAATTCACTAAAAATGGTCAAAATGGTTAAAATGAATAAAAGAACCATACAGGAATATTCAGGACCACCTCCCGTGATGCATGTGCAGTGGCTGGATAAAATTCGTCCGGGAAGTACCGGTAAAAAATACAAACACCTCGCAAACACATATTACAATGACCAAAACTGGCCAAAATGGTTAAAATGAAGAAAAATAACCCCCCACCTACACTCAGGGACACGTACCCGGGAAACGAGTGCAGTCCCAGGCTAAAAGTCATCCGGGAAGTATCGATGCACCTCACAAACACCTGGAAAGCTCAATATTAGAAGTACCAAAAAATGACCCAAATCACCAAAGTCACTTTAATTACCCACAAAACAGGTACTTTCCCCGGGTAAACTACCTCACAACCACCCCCTGGACCCTCCAGCACCTCCCAGCACCTTCCAGCACCCTAACTGGGGTCAGAATTAAGAAAATCAGCCTCCCTCCTCCACAGGCCAACACTTGAACATACACTTACCCGGACACTCCCCCCCACCCAACCCCCGCAGAACACCTCCGCAACATGCCCCTGTATTAAATGACCAAAATTGGTTAAAATGAAGAAAAATAACCCCCCACCTACACGCAGGAACACTACCCGGGAAACGAGTGCAGTCCCAGGCGAAAATTCATCCGGGAAGTATCGATGCACCTTAAATACACCTCACAAACACAACATTTAATGAACAAAAGTGGCCAAAATGGTTAAAATGAATAAAAGAACCATACAGGAATATTCAGGACCACCTCCCCGTGATGCATGTGCAGTGGCTGGATAAAATTCATCCGGGAAGTACCGGTAAATAAATACAAACACCTCGCAAAAAAACACTTAAATTCACTAAAAATGGTCAAAATGGTTAAAATGAAGAAAATAACCCCCCACCTACACTCAGGACACGTACCCGGAAACGAGTGCAGTCCCAGGCTAAAAGTCATCCGGGGAAGTATCGATACACCTCACAAACACCTGAAAGCTCAATATTAGAAGTACCAAAAAATGACCCAAATCACCAAAGTCACTTTAATTACCCACAAAACAGGTAACTTTCCCCGGGTAAACTACCTCCACAACCACCCCCTGGACCTCCCAGCACCTCCCAGCACCTTCCAGCACCCTAACTGGGGTCAGATTTAAGAAAATCAGCCTCCCTCCACACTCCTCCACAGGCCAACACTTGAACATACACTTACCCGACACCCCCCCACCCCAACCCCGCAGAAACACCTCCGCAACATGCCCCTGTATTAAATGACCAAATGGTTAAAATGGAAGAAAATAACCCCCCACCTACACGCAGGAACACCTACCCGGGAAACGAGGTGCAGTCCCAGGCGAAAATTCATCCGGGAAGTATCGATGCCACCTTAATACACCTCACAAACACAACATTTTAATGAACAAAAGTGTCCAAAATGGTTAAAATGAATAAAAGAAACCATACAGGAATATTCAGGACCACCTCCCCGTGATGCATGTGCAGTGGCTTGGATAAAATTCATCCGGAAGTACCGGTAAAAAATACAAAACACCTCGCAAAAACACATTAAATTCACTAAAAATGGTCCAAAATGGTTAAAATGAAGAAAATAACCCCCCACCTACACTCAGGGATCACGTACCCGGAAACGAGTGCAGTCGCCAGGCTAAAAGTCATCCGGGAAGTATCGATGCACCTCACAAACACCTGGAAAGCTCAATATTAGAAGTACCAAAAAATGACCCAAATCACCAAATTCACTTTATTACCACAAAACAGGTACTTTCCCCGGGTAAACTACCTCCACAACCACCCCCTGGACCTCCCAGCACCTCCCAGCACCTTCCCAGCACCCTAACTGGGGTCAGAATTAAGAAAATCAGCCTCCCTCCACACTCCTCCACAGGCCAACACTTGAACATACACTTACCCGGACACCCCCCACCCCAACCCCGCAGAAACACCTCCGCAACATGCCCCTGTGCCCCCGTGCTCCAGGGGGTCCCCGTGCCCCCACTCTTAAGCCCCCCTCCCTGGGTTAAAACCCATCCCTGGCCCTCCCCGAGTTTCGTACACTTGGTAGTACAAATCGAGAATTTGTGAAAATATGTCAGAGTACAAACAGCACTGAGGCCAAAACTTGGAAAAATTATAAAAATTATTAAAACGCTTAAAATGAATAAAATAACTAACCAGGAAAATTCAAGGACCACCTCCCCGTGATGCATGTGCAGTGGCTGGATAAAATTCATCCGGGAAGTACCGGTAAAAAATACAAACACCTCGCAAAAAACACATTAAATTCACTAAAAATGGTCAAAATGGTTAAAATGAATAAAAGAACCATACAGGAATATTCAGGACCACCTCCCCGTGATGCATGTGCAGTGGCTGGATAAAATTCGTCCGGGAAGTACCGGTAAAAAATACAAACACCTCGCAAAACACATATTACAATGACCAAAACTGGCCAAAATGGTATAAATGAAGAAAATAACCCCCCACCTACACTCAGGGACACGTACCCGGGAAACGAGTGCAGTCCCAGGCTAAAAGTCATCCGGGAAGTATCGATGCACCTCACAAACACCTGGAAAGCTCAATATTAGAAGTACCAAAAAATGACCCAAATCACCAAAGTCACTTTAATTACCCACAAAACAGGTACTTTCCCGGGTAAACTACCCTCCACAACACCCCCTGGACCCTCCCAGCACCTCCCAGCACCTTCCAGCACCCTAACTGGGGTCAGAATTAAGAAAATCAGCCTCCCTCCACACTCCTCCACAGGCCAACACTTGAACATACACTTACCCGGACACCCCCCCACCCCAACCCCGCAGAAACACCTCCGCAACATGCCCCTGTATTAATGACCAAAATGGTTAAAATGAAGAAAATAACCCCCCACCCTACACGCAGGAACACCTACCCGGGAAACGAGTGCAGTCCCAGGCGAAAATTCATCCGGAAGTATCGATGCACCTTAAATACACCTCACAAACACAACATTTTAATGAACAAAAGTGGCCAAAATGGTTAAAATGAATAAAAGAACATACAGGAATATTCAGGACCAACCTCCCCGTGATGCATGTGCAGTGGCTGGATAAAATTCATCCGGGAAGTACCGGTAAAAAATACAAACACTCGCAAAAAACACATTAAATTCACTAAAAATGGTCAAAATGGTTAAAATGAAGAAAATAACCCCCCACCTACACTCAGGGACACGTACCCGGGAAACGAGTGCAGTCCCAGGCTAAAAGTCATCCGGGAAGTATCGATGCACCTCACAAACACTGGAAAGCTCAATATTAGAAGTACCAAAAAATGACCCAAATCACCAAAGTCACTTTAATTACCCACAAAACAGGTACTTTCCCCGGTAAACTACCTCCACAACCACCCCCTGGACCTCCCAGCACCTCCCAGCACCTTCCAGCACCCTAACTGGGGGTCAGAATTAAGAAAATCAGCCCTCCCTCCACACTCCTCCACAGGCCAACACTTGAACATACACTTACCCGGACACCCCCCACCCCAACCCCGCAGAAACACCTCCGCAACATGCCCCTGTGCCCCCGTGCTCCAGGGGTCCCGTGCCCCCACTCTTAAGCCCCCTCCCTGGGTTAAAACCCATCCTGGCCCTCCCCGAGTTTCGTACACTTGGTAGTACAAATCGGAGAATTTGTGAAAATATGTCAGAGTACAAACAGCACTGAGGCCAAAACTTGGAAAAATTATAAAAATTATTAAAACGCTTAAAATGAATAAAATAACTAACCAGAAAATTCAAGACCACCTCCCCGTGATGCATGTGCAGTGGCTGGATAAAATTCATCCGGGAAGTACCGTAAAAAATACAAACACCCTCGCAAAAAACACATTAAATTCACTAAAAATGGTCAAAATGGTTAAAATGAATAAAAGAACCATACAGGAATATTCAGGACCACCTCCCCGTGATGCATGTGCAGTGGCTGGATAAAATTCGTCCGGGAAGTACCGGTAAAAAATACAAAACACCTCGCAAAACACATATTACAATGACCAAAACTGGCCAAAATGGTTAAAATGAAGAAAATAACCCCCCACCTACACTCAGGGACACGTACCCGGGAAACGAGTGCAGTCCCAGGCTAAAAGTCATCCGGGAAGTATCGATGCACCTCACACACACACCTGGAAAGCTCAATATTAGAAGTACCAAAAAATGACCCAAATCACCAAAGTCACTTTAATTACCCACAAAACAGGTACTTTCCCCGGGTAAACTACCTCCACAACCACCCCCTGGACCTCCCAGCACCTCCCAGCACCTTCCAGCACCCTAACTGGGGTCAGAATTAAGAAAATCAGCCTCCCTCCACACTCCTCCACAGGCCAACACTTGAACATACACTTACCCGGACACCCCCCCACCCCAACCCCGCAGAAACACCTCCGCAACATGCCCCTGTATTAAATGACCAAAATGGTTAAAATGAAGAAATAACCCCCCCACCTACACGCAGGAACACCTACCCGGGAAACGAGTGCAGTCCCAGGCGAAAATTCATCCGGGAAGTATCGATGCACCCTTAAATACACCTCACAAACACAACATTTTAATGAACAAAAGTGGCCAAAATGGTTAAAATGAATAAAAGAACCATACAGGAATATTCAGGACCACCTCCCCGTGATGCATGTGCAGTGGCTGGATAAAATTCATCCGGGAAGTACCGGTAAAAAATACAAACACCTCGCAAAAAACACATTAAATTCACTAAAAATGGTCAAAATGGTTAAAATGAAGAAAATAACCCCCCCACCTACACTCAGGGACACGTACCCGGGAAACGAGTGCAGTCCCAGGCTAAAAGTCATCCGGGAAGTATCGATGCACCTCACAAACACCTGGAAAGCTCAATATTAGAAGTACCAAAAAAATGACCCAAATCACCAAAGTCACTTTAATTACCCACAAAACAGGTACTTTCCCGGGTAAACTACCTCCACAACCACCCCCCCTGGACCTCCCAGCACCTCCAGCACCTTCCAGCACCCTAACTGGGGTCAGAATTAAGAAAATCAGCCTCCCTCCACACTCCTCCACAGGCCAACACTTGAACATACACTTACCCGGACACCCCCCACCCCCAACCCCGCAGAAACACCTCCGCAACATGCCCCTGTGCCCCCGTGCTCCAGGGGGTCCCGTGCCCCCACTCTTAAGCCCCCTCCCTGGGTTAAAACCCATCCCTGGCCCTCCCCGAGTTTCGTACACTTGGTAGTACAAATCGAGAATTTGTGAAAATATGTCAGAGTACAAACAGCACTGAGGCCAAAACTTGGAAAAATTATAAAAATTATTAAAACGCTTAAAATGAATAAAATAACTAACCAGAAAATTCAAGACCACCTCCCCGTGATGCATGTGCAGTGGCTGGATAAAATTCATCCGGGAAGTACCGGTAAAAAATACAAACACCTCGCAAAAAACACATTAAATTCACTAAAAATGGTCAAAATGGTTAAAATGAATAAAAGAACCATACAGGAATATTCAGGACCACCTCCCCGTGATGCATGTGCAGTGGCTGGATAAAATTCGTCCGGGAAGTACCGGTAAAAAATACAAACACCTCGCAAAACACATATTACAATGACCAAAACTGGCCAAAATGGTTAAAATGAAGAAAATAACCCCCCACCTACACTCAGGGACACGTACCCGGGAAACGAGTGCAGTCCCAGGCTAAAAGTCATCCGGGAAGTATCGATGCACCTCACAAACACCTGGAAAGCTCAATATTAGAAGTACCAAAAATGACCCAAATCACCAAAGTCACTTTAATTACCCACAAAACAGGTACTTTCCCCGGGTAAACTACCTCCACAACCACCCCCTGGACCTCCCAGCACCTCCCAGCACCTTCCAGCACCCTAACTCTGGGGTCAGAATTAAGAAAATCAGCCTCCCTCCACACTCCTCCACAGGCCAACACTTGAACATACACTTACCCGGACACCCCCCCCCACCCCAACCCCGCAGAAACACCTCCGCAACATGCCCTGTATTAAATGACCAAAATGGTTAAAATGAAGAAAATAACCCCCCACCTACACGCAGGAACACCTACCCGGAAACGAGTGCAGTCCCAGGCGAAAATTCATCCGGGAAGTATCGATGCACCTTAAATACACCTCACAAACACAACATTTTAATGAACAAAAGTGGCCAAAATGGTTAAAATGAATAAAAGAACCATACAGGAATATTCAGGACCACCTCCCCGTGATGCATGTGCAGTGGCTGGATAAAATTCATCCGGGAAGTACCGGTAAAAATACAAACACCTCGCAAAAAACACATTAAATTCACTAAAAATGGTCAAAATGGTTAAAATGAAGAAAATAACCCCCCCACCTACACTCAGGGACACGTACCCGGGAAACGAGTGCAGTCCCAGGCTAAAAGTCATCCGGGAAGTATCGATGCACCTCACAAACACCTGGAAAGCTCAATATTAGAAGTACCAAAAAATGACCCAAATCACCAAAGTCACTTTAATTACCCACAAAACAGGTACTTTCCCCGGTAAACTACCTCCACAACCACCCCCTGGACCTCCCAGCACCTCCCAGCACCTTCCAGCACCCTAACTGGGTCAGAATTAAGAAAATCAGCCTCCCTCCACACTCCTCCACAGGCCAACACTTGAACATACACTTACCCGGACACCCCCCACCCCAACCCCGCAGAAACACCTCCGCAACATGCCCCTGTGCCCCCGTGCTCCAGGGGGTCCCGTGCCCCCACTCTTAAGCCCCCTCCCTGGGTTAAAACCCATCCCTGGCCCTCCCCGAGTTTCGTACACTTGGTAGTACAAATCGAGAATTTGTGAAAATATGTCAGAGTACAAACAGCACTGAGGCCAAAACTTGGAAAAATTATAAAAATTATTAAAACGCTTAAAATGAATAAAATAACTAACCAGGAAAATTCAAGACCACCTCCCCGTGATGCATGTGCAGTGGCTGGATAAAATTCATCCGGGAAGTACCGGTAAAAAATACAAACACCTCGCAAAAAACACATTAAATTCACTAAAAATGGTCAAAATGGTTAAAATGATAAAAGAACCATACAGGAATATTCAGGACCACCTCCCGTGATGCATGTGCAGTGGCTGGATAAAATTCGTCCGGGAAGTACCGGTAAAAAATACAAACACCTCGCAAAACACATATTACAATGACCAAAACTGGCCAAAATGGTTAAAATGAAGAAAATAACCCCCCACCTACACTCAGGGACACGTACCGGAAACGAGTGCAGTCCCAGGCTAAAAGTCATCCGGGAAGTATCGATGCCACCTCACAAACACCTGGAAAGCTCAATATTAGAAGTACCAAAAATGACCCAAATCACCAAAGTCACTTTAATTACCCACAAAACAGGTACTTTCCCCGGGTAAACTACCTCCACAACCACCCCCTGGACCTCCCAGCACCTCCCAGCACCTTCCAGCACCCTAACTGGGGTCAGAATTAAGAAAATCAGCCTCCCTCCACACTCCTCCACAGGCCAACACTTGAACATACACTTACCCGGACACCCCCCCCACCCCAACCCCGCAGAAACACCTCCGCAACATGCCCCTGTATTAAATGACCAAAATGGTTAAAATGAAGAAAATAACCCCCACCTACACGCAGGAACACCTACCCGGGAAACGAGTGCAGTCCCAGGCGAAAATTCATCCGGGAAGTATCGATGCACCTTAAATACACCTCACAAACACAACATTTTAATGAACAAAAGTGGCCAAAATGGTTAAAATGAATAAAAGAACCATACAGGAATATTCAGGACCACCTCCCCGTGATGCATGTGCAGTGGCTGGATAAAATTCATCCGGGAAGTACCGGTAAAAAATACAAACACCTCGCAAAAAACCACATTAAATTCACTAAAAATGGTCAAAATGGTTAAAATGAAGAAAATAACCCCCCACCTACACTCAGGGACACGTACCCGGGAAACGAGTGCAGTCCCAGGCTAAAAGTCATCCGGGAAGTATCGATGCACCCTCACAAACACCTGGAAAGCTCAATATTAGAAGTACCAAAAAATGACCCAAATCACCAAAGTCACTTTAATTACCCACAAAACAGGTACTTTCCCCGGGTAAACTACCTCCACAACCACCCCCTGGACCTCCAGCACCTCCCAGCACCTTCCAGCACCCTAACTGGGGTCAGAATTAAGAAAATCAGCCTCCCTCCACACTCCTCCACAGGCCAAACACTTGAACATACACTTACCCGGACACCCCCCACCCCAACCCCGCAGAAACACCTCCGCAACATGCCCCTGTGCCCCCGTGCTCCAGGGGGTCCCGTGCCCCCACTCTTAAGCCCCCTCCCTGGGTTAAAACCCATCCCTGGCCCTCCCCGAGTTTCGTACACTTGGTAGTACAAATCGAGAATTTGTGAAAATATGTCAGAGTACAAACAGCACTGAGGCCAAAACTTGGAAAAATTATAAAAATTATTAAAACGCTTAAAATGAATAAAATAACTAACCAGGAAAATTCAAGACCACCTCCCCCGTGATGCATGTGCAGTGGCTGGATAAAATTCATCCGGGAAGTACCGGTAAAAAATACAAACACCCTCGCAAAAAACACATTAAATTCACTAAAAATGGTCAAAATGGTTAAAATGAATAAAAGAACCATACAGGAATATTCAGGACCACCTCCCCGTGATGCATGTGCAGTGGCTGGATAAAATTCGTCCGGGAAGTACCGGTAAAAAATACAAACACCTCGCAAAACACATATTACAATGACCAAAACTGGCCAAAATGGTTAAAATGAAGAAAATAACCCCCCACCTACACTCAGGGACACGTACCCGGGAAACGAGTGCAGTCCCAGGCTAAAAGTCATCCGGGAAGTATCGATGCACCTCACAAAACACCTGGAAAGCTCAATATTAGAAGTACCAAAAAATGACCCAAATCACCAAAGTCACTTTAATTACCCACAAAACAGGTACTTTCCCCGGGTAAACTACCTCCACAACCACCCCCTGGACCTCCCAGCACCTCCCAGCACCTTCCAGCACCCTAACTGGGGTCAGAATTAAGAAATCAGCCTCCCTCCACACTCCTCCACAGGCCAACACTTGAACATACACTTACCCGGACACCCCCCACCCCAACCCCGCAGAAACACCTCCGCAACATGCCCCTGTATTAAATGACCAAAATGGTTAAAATGAAGAAAATAACCCCCCACCTACACGCAGGAACACCTACCCGGGAAACGAGTGCAGTCCCAGGCGAAAATTCATCCGGGAAGTATCGATGCACCTTAAATACACCTCACAAACACAACATTTTAATGAACAAAAGTGGCCAAAATGGTTAAAATGAATAAAAGAACCATACAGGAATATTCAGGACCACCTCCCCGTGATGCATGTGCAGTGCTGGATAAAATTCATCCGGGAAGTACCGTAAAAAATACAAACACCTCGCAAAAAACACATTAAATTCACTAAAAATGGTCAAAATGGTTAAAATGAAGAAAATAACCCCCCACCTACACTCAGGGACACGTACCCGGGAAACGAGTGCAGTCCCAGGCTAAAAGTCATCCGGGAAGTATCGATGCACCTCACAAACACCCTGGAAAGCTCAATATTAGAAGTACCAAAAAATGACCCAAATCACCAAAGTCACTTTAATTACCCACAAAACAGGTACTTTCCCCCGGGTAAACTACCTCCACAACCACCCCCTGGACCTCCCAGCACCTCCCAGCACCTTCCAGCACCCTAACTGGGGTCAGAATTAAGAAAATCAGCCTCCCTCCCACACTCCTCCACAGGCCCAACACTTGAACATACACTTACCCGGACACCCCCCACCCCAACCCCGCAGAAACACCTCCGCAACATGCCCCTGTGCCCCCGTGCTCCAGGGGGTCCCGTGCCCCCACTCTTAAGCCCCTCCCTGGGTTAAAACCCATCCCTGGCCCTCCCCGAGTTTCGTACACTTGGTAGTACAAATCGAGAATTTGTGAAAATATGTCAGAGTACAAACAGCACTGAGGCCAAAACTTGGAAAAATTATAAAATTATTAAAACGCTTAAAATGAATAAAATAACTAACCAGGAAAATTCAAGACCACCTCCCCGTGATGCATGTGCAGTGGCTGGATAAAATTCATCCGGGAAGTACCGGTAAAAATACAAACACCTCGCAAAAAACACATTAAATTCACTAAAAATGGTCAAAATGGTTAAAATGAATAAAAGAACCATACAGGAATATTCAGGACCACCTCCCCGTGATGCATGTGCAGTGGCTGGATAAAATTCGTCCGGGAAGTACCGGTAAAAAATACAAACACCTCGCAAAACACATATTACAATGACCAAAACTGGCCAAAATGGTTAAAATGAAGAAAATAACCCCCCACCTACACTCAGGGACACGTACCCGGGAAACGAGTGCAGTCCAGGCTAAAAGTCATCCGGGAAGTATCGATGCACCTCACAAACACCTGGAAAGCTCAATATTAGAAGTACCAAAAAATGACCCAAATCACCAAAGTCACTTTAATTACCCACAAAACAGGTACTTTCCCCGGGTAAACTACCTCCACAACCACCCCCTGGACCTCCCAGCACCTCCCAGCACCTTCCAGCACCCTAACTGGGGTCAGAATTAAGAAAATCAGCCTCCCTCCACACTCCTCCACAGGCCAACACTTGAACATACACTTACCCGGACACCCCCCCCACCCAACCCCGCAGAAACACCTCCGCAACATGCCCCTGTATTAAATGACCAAAATGGTTAAAATGAAGAAAATAACCCCCCACCTACACGCAGGAACACCTACCCGGGAAACGAGTGCAGTCCCAGGCGAAAATTCATCCGGGAAGTATCGATGCACCTTAAATACACCTCACAAACACAACATTTTAATGAACAAAAGTGGCCAAAATGGTTAAAATGAATAAAAGAACCATACAGGAATATTCAGGACCACCTCCCCCGTGATGCATGTGCAGTGGCTGGATAAAATTCATCCGGGAAGTACCGGTAAAAAATACAAACACCTCGCAAAAAACACATTAAATTCACTAAAAATGGTCAAAATGGTTAAAATGAAGAAAAATAACCCCCCACCTACACTCAGGGACACGTACCCGGGAAACGAGTGCAGTCCCAGGCTAAAAGTCATCCGGGAAGTATCGATGCACCTCACAAACACCTGGAAAGCTCAATATTAGAAGTACCAAAAAATGACCCAAATCACCAAAGTCACTTTAATTACCCACAAAACAGGTACTTTCCCCGGGTAAAACTACCTCCACAACCACCCCCTGGACCTCCCAGCACCTCCCAGCACCTTCCAGCACCCTAACTGGGGTCAGAATTAAGAAAATCAGCCTCCCTCCACACTCCTCCACAGGCAACACTTGAACATACACTTACCCGGACACCCCCCACCCCAACCCCGCAGAAACACCTCCGCAACATGCCCCTGTGCCCCCGTGCTCCAGGGGGTCCCGTGCCCCCCACTCTTAAGCCCCCTCCCTGGGTTAAAACCCATCCCTGGCCCTCCCCGAGTTTCGTACACTTGGTAGTACAAATCGAGAATTTGTGAAAATATGTCAGAGTACAAACAGCACTGAGGCCAAAACTTGGAAAAATTATAAAAATTATTAAAACGCTTAAAATGAATAAAATAACTAACCAGGAAAATTCAAGACCACCTCCCCGTGAAGCATGTGCAGTGGCTGGATAAAAATTCATCCGGGAAGTACCGGTAAAAAATACAAACACCTCGCAAAAAACACATTAAATTCACTAAAAATGGTCAAAATGGTTAAAATGAATAAAAGAACCATACAGGAATATTCAGACCACCTCCCCGTGATGCATGTGCAGTGGCTGGATAAAATTCGTCCGGGAAGTACCGGTAAAAAATACAAAACACCTCGCAAAACACATATTACAATGACCAAAACTGGCCAAAATGGTTAAAATGAAGAAAATAACCCCCCACCTACACTCAGGGACACGTACCCGGGAAACGAGTGCAGTCCCAGGCTAAAAGTCATCCGGGAAGTATCGATGCACCTCACAAACACCTGGAAAGCTCAATATTAGAAGTACCAAAAAATGACCCAAATCACCAAGTCACTTTAATTACCACAAAACAGGTACTTTCCCCGGTAAACTACCTCCACAACCACCCCCTGGACCTCCCAGCACCTCCCAGCACCTTCCAGCACCCTAACTGGGGTCAGAATTAAGAAAATCAGCCTCCCTCCACACTCCTCCACAGGCCAACACTTGAACATACACTTACCCGGACACCCCCCCACCCCAACCCCGCAGAAACACCTCCGCAACATGCCCCTGTATTAAATGACCAAAATGGTTTAAAATGAAGAAAATAACCCCCCACCTACACGCAGGAACACCTACCCGGGAAACGAGTGCAGTCCCAGGCGAAAATTCATCCGGGAAGTATCGATGCACCTTAAATACACCTCACAAACACAACATTTTAATGAACAAAAGTGGCCAAAATGGTTAAAATGAATAAAAGAACCATACAGGAATATTCAGGACCACCTCCCCGTGATGCATGTGCAGTGGCTGGATAAAATTCATCCGGGAAGTACCGGTAAAAAATACAAACACCTCGCAAAAAACACATTAAATTCACTAAAAATGGTCAAAATGGTTAAAATGAAGAAAATAACCCCCCACCTACACTCAGGGACACGTACCCGGGAAACGAGTGCAGTCCAGGCTAAAAGTCATCCGGGAAGTATCGATGCACCTCACAAACACCTGGAAAGCTCAATATTAGAAGTACCAAAAAATGACCCAAATCACCAAAGTCACTTTAATTACCCACAAAACAGGTACTTTCCCCCGGGTAAACTACCTCCACAACCACCCCCTGGACCTCCCAGCACTCCCAGCACCTTCCAGCACCCTAACTGGGGTCAGAATTAAGAAAATCAGCCTCCTCCACACTCCTCCACAGGCCAACACTTGAACATACACTTACCCGGACACCCCCCACCCCAACCCCGCAGAAACACCCTCCGCAA
>JAVDOI010000504.1:0-25053 GCA_032191485.1 Leptoclinus maculatus
CATGGGAAATGATGTTTCTGAACGGAAGTCCAAACGGAAAACAACTTTAGGATTGTCATTATTATGATTATGATTATTATTGTTGAATTATAAATGATTATAGTTGATATTTATTAGTATTGGATTATTGGATAGTCTCTGGGAAGTATCTTGGATTTGTGAAACTATAATATAAATCATACATCATTAACACTACGTATTAATATCTAACTCTTTGTTTACTCGCTTTACATTTGAAATACTCTCCTGTAGTCAGTAACGTTAACAATAAGCCAAACACTGAACACGTTTTACAAAGCGGAACTATTACTCCTCCACATGTTTTCACCCGGAACTCTTTATGCGCTGGATCAAAACACAAACGACACATTACACGAGTCGTGTAGGTTAAAAAGTGATTACGTTTATTTTAAATAACTGACTCCAACTTTGGTGTTTGAATTAATGTGAAAACATTATGAAGAATAGTGTTTAAATAAAGGTTTACATAAACATACCATAGAAAGAACAGATGTTTTTAAACCTTTTTAGAAAGTAGATTTATTCAAAGATTAGATGATTAAATAAACGGACTTTAAATAAAAAGTAGAATTCAACAAATTCAAATTCTATTTTATTTTATTTTAAGTACTAGACATCGTGATCCACTCTCCAGACCAGTTGGTGGCGGTAATGTTTATTGTTTGCCAACCGCCAATAAACCTCAAAACAGAAGAAGAAGAAGAAGACTTTCGAGTCGATGTTGTGATCATCAGACCACACAAACATGGCGGGCCTGGAGGTGTTGTACGCGTGCGTGGGCGGTAAAGTGAGTTGTCCTCAGGACGCCGTGGTGTGCTTCGTTCACTGGGAGATGATAAAGAGCGGGTACCGGTGCATCGGGTCCGGAGACGAGGTACAATGAGCTAACGTCATCTAAAACAACGTAACGGTGACGTCATTAACGCACCAGACTCCCTTTAACAAACCAGCCGTTTAACGCTGTGATCGGTTATCAACACCGCGGTCTTTCTTCTGATTACCGGAAGCAGAACTATATTTTAAGCTATAGCTAAAGCTGCTTTGTGAATTGTTTATACGCCGAATTGAAGACCTGCTCTTAAGCTGTTCGAGTTAATGTGTGTCTTCTATTTTTATTCAGATTATTGAACGTAACTTTACAGAAATACATTAAACCGTCTTGTTCTTCAATGGAGTTCTGTCATCGGTGACATCACCGTTTAGATTAGCGGTAGCTTCCGAAAGGAGCATCAAGGACGTCATCTAGCTGTACTAATATTTAATCTTTGCTTGAATGAACTTCCGGGTTTGATGCAGAATCAACCAGCAGTTAATTTAAAATAGAGATTCTATGATGAGCTCCTAAAAACTGTCATGTCATCTTTAGTTAGCTGCTAGCTGTTAGCTAACTGAGTGTTGTACCTCCTTTCACACCAACGAAGAAGGATATTCACAGTCTGTACTACAGTAAAAGTATTAATACAACACTGTGAAAATACTCCACTACAAGTATATCAGCTAAATGTACTTATTGATTGATCAGTAACATGTTTTTCCTTTTCTATCAGATGTTTGTGGATTAATATTCCTGTTACATTAATGTTTGTTTTATTGTAACTCCTTTATGTCCTGTTGGTTAGTTTATATATTATATATACAATATGTACCTCTGAGATGTAGTACAGTAAAAAGTACAATATGTACCTCTGAGACGTAATACAGTATAAAGTACAGGATGTAGTACAGTATAAAGTACATGATGTTGTGTCCTCAGCCTCTCAGCAGTGACCAGAGGTCTGTAGTACAGTATAAAGTACATGATGTTGTGTCCTCAGCCTCTCAGCAGTGACCAGAGGTCTGTAGTACAGTATAAAGTACATGATGTTGTGTCCTCAGCCTCTCAGCAGTGACCAGAGGTCTGTAGTACAGTATAAAGTACATGATGTTGTGTCCTCAGCCTCTCAGCAGTGACCAGAGGTCTGTAGTACAGTATAAAGTACATGATGTTGTGTCCTCAGCCTCTCAGCAGTGACCAGAGGTCCGAGCTGCTTCCTGCTGACTGGAGCAGAAACAAAGAGTTGTACAGTCTGAGGTATAAATCTAAAGATGGAGACTCTCAGCTGCTCAAAGCCATCGCTGTGGACTCCACTCTGATCTTCAACCTGATGGTGAGAACGCCTCATGAACCTCAACACGTGTGTTATACATGAGTATACAAAGTACCACAGAGACACATACTAATACTACAAAGAGACACAAACATGCTCAAAGAGATGGGAGATCTCGATGTCTCACATAAACGGGTGTCTATCTATTGTCTGTGGGATGTGTTTTATTTTGAAAAGCAGATGTGTAACAGGTGTGTATCTCTTGTGTGTGTGTGTGAAGAACTCCAGCACTCAGCAGGTGTCAGACCTGACGGTGAACATCAGCGATCACGTGGACTCTGACCAGCTACACACATTCCACAGGTGTGTGTGTGTGTGTGTGTGTGTGTGACTAGTTACACAGAGAGCTTTTATTTTGAAGTTCTCTAACGTTCCTTTAGCTGACATTGAAGGCGATCTGTCGTCTGCAGTGTGTTTAAGGATGCGGACGGTTTGACGGAGAAGGTGAGGACTCAGCTGCTGCCGTCCCGGGACAGACCCACGGGACAGAGGAGGAGTCAGAGGCAGGAGGAGGAGGAGGAGGAGGAGCAGAGACGAAGACGAGAGGACAGCGACCCTCTACGTATCCCCAACAGACAGCCTCGTCAGGGACCGCCCCCCCACTGGTCTGTGTTCTCTCATGTGTTCTAAAAACAACAGTACTCCTTAGTATACTCATACTTTATTACATCAATACTATCTTATTTTACAACACAGCTTTTAATCACAGAAACACATAAAAGACTTAAAACACATCTGGATTCAGGCGTGTTTAGGATCACTGACTGACTGAGTCCAACGTTTCTACAACAAGAGTTAACGAGGAGACACAGAGCTCCTCCTCTACATTAAGTGTTATCCAATCAGATCTGATCTCTACTCAAAACACCAGCCGATAAAAGGTACATCAAGAACCTGACGAGGAGGAGAGATGGAGCAGAGATGGAGGGATGGAGGGGAAGGAGAGATGGAGGAGGAGAGATGAGAGATTGAGATATGGAGGAGATAGAAGAGATGATGGAGAGATGAGAGATGGCGGAGGAGAGATGAGAGATTGAGATATGGAGGAGATAGGAGAGATGATGGAGGAGGAGAGATGGAGAGAATCAAACCTGTGTCTTTACCTTCATCCTGTGTGATTAATCTTCGTTGTTTAAATCTTCATCAGGTCTCATCATCACCTTCAAAATCACATAAAGCAGATGTTAACATTGTAGAAACTGTATGACTCTTATAATAGTAATAACATAGTAATAACATAGTAATAAATAGCTCTCTGTTCTCAGGCGTGACCCCGTGGTTCCTCCGTTCGCAGCAGGAGGAGCAGATCTGGATCCTTTCGGGTGAGTTTGTCTCTCATGATAAATCATTTAAAAATCATGAATCATTAAAACAGAAACAATAAAGTCATAAACTCAGAGTGTTTGACTGACAGCTGACAGGAGTTTCACAATAAAAGCCTCCTAGAACAAGCTTAACTTGACCAAAGCTCTTCTTCAGACGTCACAGTAGAAACAGAAGGTTCGTGGTCACTGTTGGAACATCAGCTGATCTCATCAGTTTAAACTTCTTTAATCAATATTAACTGATCAATAATCAAACTCATTCATCAGGATTCTGTCATGTGGCACAAACGTGTAAATAAAACACTTTTTATCTGTTATGTTATAGAAGGAGAACAGCTGACTCATAACTTTGTTGACATGAGATGGTTTAATACCCCCCCCCCCCCCCCCCCCCCAGGACCCGCGGTGGCGGTGGGATGATCGTGGACCCCTTGAGGTCCGGGCTTCCTCGCTCTGGGTTCGATCCCTCCAGTGGGATCCCAGACATCCTGCCTCCTGGAGCGGTTCCTCCGGGGGCTCGCTTTGACCCGTTTGGAGCCCCGGGACGATTCAGACCCAGGTAAGAGACACACACACACTCTCACACACACACACACACACACACTCACACACACACACACACACACACACACACACACACACATACTCACACACACTCACACACTCTCACTCACACACACTCACACACTCTCACACACACACTCTCACATACTCACTCACACACACACTCTCACATACTCACTCACACACACACTCTCACACACACACACACACACACACACACACACACACACACACACACACACACACTCACACTCACACTCACACTCACACTCACACTCACACACGCTCACACACACACACGCTCACACACACACACACACACTCTCACACACTCACACACTCTCACACACACTCACACACACACACACTCTCACACACACACTCTCACACACACACACGCTCACACACACTCTCACACACACACACACGCTCACACACACTCTCACACACACACACACTCTCACACACGCTCACACTCGCACACACACACACACTCACACACTCTCACACACTCTCACACACACACACACTCACACACTCTCACACACACACACACTCACACACACACACACACACACACTCCGTCAGTCCCATCCGATCTACTCAGATACTGAGAGATATTAAATATTAGGGGTGTAACGATACGCGTATTCGTATTGAACCGTTCGGTACGAGGCTCACGGTTCGGTACGCATGACGAACCGAACGAACCGTTCATACGTTTTTTTTTTTTTTTTTTTTTTTTTTTTTTTTTTTTTTTTTTTTTAAGGGGGCGACCGTGGCTCCCTGGGTTAAGAGGGTTGTCTGGTAACCGCAAGGTCGAAGGTTCAATCCTTGACTGGGCCGTGTCATGTGTCGAAGTGTCCCTGAGCAAGACACTGTACCCCTCGCTCCCCGGGCGCCTGTCATTGGCAGCCCACTGCTCCCTATATACAGGGAGGGGTCAAATGCAGAGAAAAATGTCCCCCATAAAGGGATAAATATAGTGTATATATACATTATATATATATATAGACATTCTCATCTTTCTGAAAAAAAACTTAAACATTGAGTAGAAACACACACACACACATAGTTCCATATAAAACAGGATTGTTTCTTTTATTTGTTTATAACTACAGCAAACAATGCTACATTTTAGTTTTCATAAGAAACTGTTTTTATTTTACACGCTGCTAAGAAGACACCCCAGAAGATGGGTCACTCAGGTATAGTTCCATCATTGTTCAAAGAATAACTTTATGATGTTAGTTTTAATGAATAAATATATTTTAAAATCAAGTACGTTTCTCTGGCATTTATAGTTTTCTACTGTATTGAAAACGTACCGAAACGTACCGAAAACGTACCGAACCGTGGCTCCACTGTACCGTACCGAACCGAACCGTGGATTTTGTGAACCGTTACACCCCTATTAAATATGTATCTGACATTGAAACATCTGCAGCCTGCTGAACCTTCTCTTCAGCTTGTGAAGCTGATGATCTCAGATGATCGATGATAACTGATAACTGATAACACGATGAAGGTTTAACTCGAGGGAAGACGTCTGTTTGTGTTTCTGTGAACAAATCCAATAATAGAGCAGAGACACACTAACCGTACCATTATATCTTAATACCATTATTATTTGTCCTTTTCTCTCATTTCTACTTCAGTTTTATTCTACTGTTACAATTAATACTTAAAGTAAAAGTATTCTTTTTATAAATATAAATAAATGTCTTCGAGGTCAGGATATATATAATACTTCTGTTTTGGCCTTTTTTAATATTTAATTGAATTCAGTGTGCAGTAAAACTGTGCGGCCTGATCGGGAATCGTGTGCTGCGACTTTTCTCGGAGATTCGCCGTTTTCACGAAAATCACAAAAAACGGAGCAAAATTTCTCGAATGGGGTTTCAGCGTGAAGAGAGTAAGAAACACTGAACTTTGGGCCCATATTGACCAGCCAGACTTTAACGTAGAAACATGATTCAACGTTTAAAACGTAGACCAAACGCTGGACGTTATTGAGCCAAATGAGCAGTTTGATAGCTAGCACAGTTTTCATGAAGTCAACGTTTAAGTTTCAGGAATTCGTGGAATTCAACAGACTTACACATTTGTCTCAAAGAGCTGCAGAGCGACATGAACTCCAACCAACTGCTCCATTAGACTCCATGTTAAATATCACCACTCATTTCTCAAAGAAAGCAGACGGTACCAGTTATGTATATTGCTCTGGAGCTCACGGCAGAGTCTTATCTCTCTCACGGTATCCATATGGTATTGATTGGACTCATGGTTTTGGTATAAAGGACAGAGGTTTGACAGGTAGTTATGTTGACAATCCCTGTTTACGCTAATCTCTCTTAACGCGTTTCTATGAAGCAACATCTGCTCTCAAGTTCAAGACTGTCCGTCACGAATACAAGATTCAATCCAAGAGTATGAATCTAAAATGCAGAAAAGAGAGAAGTGATATCTCAATTGAACCTCAATGATACTACCGGCAATATTGGCGTGTATATATGTGTGTATGTATATATTTTAGTGCTGGGCAAGTTAACGCGTTAACGCATTCATTAATTAACGCCTACAATTATTTTATAGCGCGTTAACGGACATTTTAAACACAAGAACCGGGCAGCGAGCGGTGAACAGCTGTTTGTGTGGCGTCTCTTCCTGCTGCTGCCGCTCCGCTTTTTTAGAGTTTTTAAAGTGTTTTGTTTGTAATATGTATAATAATCATCATTTAGTTATTACTACTGAGAATTTAACAAACATAAAAACATGACGTAGATAGGTTTACAGTTTTCAAGGTTTATATTTAAATATCATCTCTTACACATGAAGATAAAGTTATGAACACCGGCTGAATATCTATTATCAGAATCATTATAACTGTGTTATAACTGCTGCTGTGTAATACTGCTGTTAAAAAGAACCGGATGTGTTTAAAGTGTTTACAAACCAAATGTTATTGACCTTTTGTTCATATAGCAGTACTTTCAAATAAAAGTGAGTAATACACTACTTTAGAATTCATTGTTGAACTTTGAGCATAACAATGAGATTAATCGTAAAAAAATCATGTGATTAATCGCGATTCAAAATTGTAATCGTTGCCCAGCACCAATATATATATATATATATATTAATGTATGTGTATATATGTGTATATATATATATTAATGTATGTGTATATATATATATATTAATATATGTGTATATATATATTAATGTATGTGTATATATATATATATTAATATATGTGTATATATATATTAATGTATGTGTATATATGTGTGTATATATATATTAATGTATGTATATATATATATATATATATATATATATATATATATGTATGTATATATATATATATATATATATATATATATATATATATATATATATATATATATATATATATATATATATATATATATATATATATATATATATATATATATATATATATATATATATAGCCACGTCTTTGGGCAGTAGCAGCCACACTGTCAAAATGTCTTGCGTCAGTGAAGTAAAATATGACGATGATGTGTTGTTGTTTTTTAGGCCAGATCCGGACCACATGCCCCCCCCCGGCTATGACGACATGTTCATGTAGTACTTCCTGCTTTTCCACTCGCAACAACAACTTCCTGTCCTCCAGCCAATCGGAGCCAGGAGGAGGTCCTCCTCTTCACCTGGTTTAGAATAAAGAAAACGTTTTCCTTTTTATTTTCTCCTGTTCTCTTCTTGTTCATAACTAATAAACTGGTGTATATAACTCATGTAGAAGTACTCTTCTCTTAGTGGTGAAGATGTAGAAGTACTCTTCTCTTAGTGGTGAAGATGTAGAAGTACTCTTCTCTTAGTGGTGAAGATGTAGAAGTACTCTTCTCTTAGTGGTGAAGATGTAGAAGTACTCTTCTCTTAGTGGTGAAGATGTAGAAGTACTCTTCTCTTAGTGGTGAAGATGTAGAAGTACTCTTCTCTTAGTGGTGAAGATGTAGAAGTACTCTTCTCTTAGTGGTGAAGATACATCAGCAGGTTTCTCATCTTCACTTTCATCTGCATCTCATAATTTATTCATAAAAATGACCAGAGTTCCATTTCTGTTGTTGAACTCTTGTTCTTTACGGTTATTTTTGTTTGAATTATTGAATAAACAAACATGGATAAATAAAAATCTGTCGTCTGTTTTTGTGCAGAAATAAACCAGCACTGAAAAGATTTTAACATTTAAAGACATTAAAACCAGTTTAGAGGTAAAAACATCGACACATCAACCTTCTGATTAGTGATAAATATAAAGTGACACATGAACTTTATATTACAACCTGTAACAAACAGTTACAGGTTGGGCTGTAACTGTTTGTTTTAATTAAAGTTTTGTTGTTGGAATGCTGATTCAGCATTCCAAGTATTGTTGTCCAAATCTGTATCCCTCTACTATTTCTTCCGTATGTTTTTTGGCACTTATCTCCTTCCACATTTTTTAAGCTACAGAAACCGTTCAACTATCAAAATGTTCAGCTCTTTCAGGACATGCCAGCTATGACCTTTCATAGTTCTACCTCTTATGCTTTTTGAAATATTAAGCTGATATATTTACTTAAGATCATTAAACGTTTTGTCCTTCACAGTTTGTGTAGCTCCTCATACGTCTCTGATCTAACTGTATTTATTAATGACATTCACCTGATATTTATGTTTTAATAATCTAATTAAACTGCTATAATCCCCACATGATGTTTACAAGTAATTATATCAATAAGAATATTCTCTTAAATCCAGCACTAATTAACTGTGTTTCTGTGTTTGACAAACATTTAAGCTGCACACAATAAAATATATGACTATAACATATAAATGATGATACACATCATATTTACACGTTTATTGAAATGCTCTGCAGCTCCTCTCTCATAAACAGCGCTGAGCTCAGTTAAATGACCCGCTACAGCTGCGTGACTGTGATTGGACGTCACCAGTCACGTGGCTGAGAATGGCCCAATCGTTGTGATCCCGTGTCTTACACAGAAGAGCCGCTGTCGGGGGAGGGGCAACGCTCTCGTCGCTTTTGATTGGTCGAAGCGCGGCTTGTTTTCCCGCCAACGCGATGCATTGTGGGTGGGATGGTTAGCGGAAGTCCGCCGGGTCGTGTTGTGCTGTGTGTGTGTTTTGGTGGGGGGGAAGCTGGCGTCGTGTTTTTAAAACTGTGGAGGATTGTTTTTATTAAATTCAACTTTTAAACTAAACTAAATCATTTTAAGGAATGCGGGGCGAAGAGTCGTCTGACTCTGAGTGCGGGAGGATGGAGGAGAGCTCGGTCCGGAGGAGTCTGGAGACGTTGTGTCAGGAGCTCAACATGGACGAGCAGACTGCGTCTGAGACCATGGAGAGCTTCACTAACATCTGGAACACCTACACTCTGGAGGTGAGTCCTCTAGTAACGTCTGAGACCATGGAGAGCTTCACTAACATCTGGAACACCTACACTCTGGAGGTGAGTCCTCTAGTAACGTCCTGTAGTAACGTCTGAGACCATGGAGAGCTTCACTAACATCTGGAACACCTACACTCTGGAGGTGAGTCCTCTAGTAACGTCCTGTAGTAACGTCTGAGACCATGGAGAGCTTCACTAACATCTGGAACACCTACACTCTGGAGGTGAGTCCTCTAGTAACGTCCTGTAGTAACGTCTGAGACCATGGAGAGCTTCACTAACATCTGGAACACCTACACTCTGGAGGTGAGTCCTCTAGTAACGTCCTGTAGTAACGTCTGAGACCATGGAGAGCTTCACTAACATCTGGAACACCTACACTCTGGAGGTGAGTCCTCTAGTAACGTCCTGTAGTAACGTCTGAGACCATGGAGAGCTTCACTAACATCTGGAACACCTACACTCTGGAGGTGAGTCCTCTAGTAACGTCCTGTAGTAACGTCTGAGACCATGGAGAGCTTCACTAACATCTGGAACACCTACACTCTGGAGGTGAGTCCTCTAGTAACGTCTGAGACCATGGAGAGCTTCACTAACATCTGGAACACCTACACTCTGGAGGTGAGTCCTCTAGTAACGTCTGAGACCATGGAGAGCTTCACTAACATCTGGAACACCTACACTCTGGAGGTGAGTCCTCTAGTAACGTCCTGTAGTAACGTCTGAGACCATGGAGAGCTTCACTAACATCTGGAACACCTACACTCTGGAGGTGAGTCCTCTAGTAACGTCCTGTAGTAACGTCTGAGACCATGGAGAGCTTCACTAACATCTGGAACACCTACACTCTGGAGGTGAGTCCTCTAGTAACGTCCTGTAGTAACGTCTGAGACCATGGAGAGCTTCACTAACATCTGGAACACCTACACTCTGGAGGTGAGTCCTCTAGTAACGTCTGAGACCATGGAGAGCTTCACTAACATCTGGAACACCTACACTCTGGAGGTGAGTCCTCTAGTAACGTCCTGTAGTAACGTCTGAGACCATGGAGAGCTTCACTAACATCTGGAACACCTACACTCTGGAGGTGAGTCCTCTAGTAACGTCCTGTAGTAACGTCTGAGACCATGGAGAGCTTTATACCGGATGAACCGGTATACCGCCCAGCACTACCTCCATGGTCTTTTTGGTGTTGAGGGCCAGGTTGTTGTTGGCGGACCAAGCCGCCAGATGCCGGACCTCCTCCCTGTACACCGACTCATCGTCGTTGTTGATGAGGCCCACCACCGTTGTGTCGTCTGCAAACTTGATAGGTATTGGAACCACGTCGAGGCGTGCAGTCGTAGGTGAACAGGGAGTAGAGGAGAGGACTCAGCACACTGTGGAACGCCAGTGTTCAGGGTGAGGGTAGAGGAGGTGTGATTGCCTAACCTAACACACTGGGGTCTGTTGGTTAGGAAGTCCAGTATCCAGCTGCAGAGGGAGGTTGATGCCGAGGTCACCTAGTTTGGTGATCAGTTTGAAGGGGGTGATGGTGTTGAATGCTGAACTGAAATCGATGAACAGCATTCTCACATCGGTGTTGTTGTTGTCCAGGTGGCTGGTGTCTGTGTTTCGCTCTCCAGATGTTTCACTGTGTTGACTGTTAAAGCAGCTCTTCTGGCTCCTGTTGATGTGCAAACGTTTGTGTTTGTGAGCTTGTAAACTGGTCTGTTCTCTGTTTATTTATTAATATTAATATTATGTGTTCATACAGGGAGAGGTGGTCCACTGGTTGGCCTGTTCTCTGTATTCAGCCTGCAGGAAGAGCTCCACTCCCACAGTGGGTAAAGGTTTGATGGAGGGAAACTGTGTCTCTCTCACCAGGATCCTCAGGACCGCCAAACTCAGGTGGGTCACATCTGGAGCTGATGTTAGAGACACACACACATCATGATAACGTTATTATTTTCACTTCAGCTTATTCTCATTTTTACTGAGTAGAGCTGAAATAATATTCATGTTCTACTTCTCTCTCTCCGTCCTCCCAGTCTGATCCAGTTCTTCTCTAAGATGAGGAAGTGGGCCGACATGTCTAACCTCCCTCAGGACTTCAGGCTGAGGATGGAGCGTCTGGAGAGGAACTTTGAGGTCTCCACCGTGATCTTCCGCAAGTTTGAGCCAATCTTCATGGACATGTTTCAGAACCCTCAGGGAGGAGAGAGGCCACGGCAACCACGCAGCAGGAAGCACAGGTAGACAGACAGACAGGCAGGCAGGCAGACAGACAGACAGACAGACTCACAGACAGACAGACTCACAGACAGACAGACTCACAGACAGACTCACAGACAGACAGGCAGACAGACAGACAGACTCACAGACAGACAGACAGACAGACTCACAGACAGACAGGCAGACAGACAGACAGACTCACAGACAGACAGGCAGACAGACTCACAGACAGACTCACAGACACACACGGATGGACGGACAGTCTCAGCCCAGTCTAACAGTGTGTGTGTGTGTGTGTGTCCTCTCTTTGTCTCTACAGACGTCTCCCGTGTCACATCAGCGATGTGTTCAAGTTCTGCTGGACTCTGTTTGTTTACACCAAAGGTACCAAGAAACAGAACCAGCTGTTATAACTTTACACATGAACCACTTCATGTTTCCTTATTCCTGCAGATGTTCTGTGTGTGTGTCACATGAAGTGCAGATGTTCTGTGTGTGTTTGTGAAGGTAACTTCCGTATGATCGGTGATGACCTGGTGAACTCGTACCACCTGCTGCTCTGCTGTCTGGACCTGGTGTTTGGCAACGCGTTGCTCTGTGCAAACAGGAAGGACCTCATCAACCCCACCTTCAGAGGTGTGTGTGTGTGTGTGTGTGTGTGTGTGTGTGTGTGTGTGTGTGTGTGTGTGTGTGTGTGTGTGTGTGTGTGTGTGTGTGTGTGTGTGTGTGTGTGTGTGTGTGTGTGTGTGTGTGTGTGTGTGTGTGTGTGTGTGTGTGTGTGTGTGTGTGTGTGTGTGTGTGTGTGTCAAATACTAATAATAAAAACAAAAGTAAATGACATTGCTTTCCCTGATTTAGGGCCACACCATGAATGTTGACAGTTACTAATATTTAAGATTGAGATACCTTTGTGTCTGATGTGTACTGCATCAATGCTTATTCATGTGTGTGTGTGTATTGTGTCTCTGTATGTGTGTGTGTCTCTCTGTTGGTGGGTATGTGTGTGTGTAGGTCTCCCTTCTCATTACCTCTCTGAAGGCCTCTTGTCTCCAGATGATCCTCCTCCGTGTGTGTTGGAGCGGTTGTGTGAGCTTCATGACGGGTTGGTGGTCGAGGCCAAAGGAATCAAACAACACTACTTCAGACCGTACATCCAGAAGCTGTTCCACAGACAGGTACACACACACACGCACACACACATTCTTTATTCCTCCTTGTACTTGTGTGTTTTTGTAGTTCTTGTGAGTAAACGTTCTACTCTTGTGTGTGTTCATCTCTTTTTTCTGATCAGATCCTGAAAGGAAACGAGGATCATTTGACAGAACTGTTGGATCCTCAGAACTTCATTGATAACAAGTAAGCCGGTCAGAGAGAAGTTACTGCACTACTTTCTCTCCCTCTGTCTCCTAATCTGTGCTGCAGAACAAGTCCTACATATACAAGTCCTCTTCAGGGATTCATTATGTGTGTGTGTGTGTGTGTGTGTGTGTGTGTGTGTGTGTGTGTGTGTGATACAGTAAAGCCATAAACAGGGAGTACGAGGAGTACGTGTTGACGGTGGGAGATTTCGATGAGCGAGTGTTTCTGGGGGCCGACGCTGACGAGGAGATCGGGACTCCGAGGAAGATCGTTCAGGAGCCGTCTGGTAGTCAGACGAAGGCTCAGAGTCAACTACAGCTACATGTAGAGAAGGTACACACACACACACAGACACACAGAACTACAGCTACATGTAGAGAAGGTACACACACAGACACACACAACTACAGCTACATGTAGAGAAGGTACACACACACAACTACAGCTACATGTAGAGAAGGTACACACACACAACTACAGCTACATGTAGAGAAGGTACACACACACAGACACACACAACTACAGCTACATGTAGAGAAGGTACACACACACACACAGACACACAGAACTACAGCTACATGTAGAGAAGGTACACACACAGACACACACAACTACAGCTACATGTAGAGAAGGTACACACACACAACTACAGCTACATGTAGAGAAGGTACACACACACAACTACAGCTACATGTAGAGAAGGTACACACACACAGACACACACAACTACAGCTACATGTAGAGAAGGTACACACACACACACAACTACAGCTACATGTAGAGAAGGTACACACACACAGACACACACAACTACAGCTACATGTAGAGAAGGTACACACACACACACACAGACACACACAACTACAGCTACATGTAGAGAAGGTACACACACACACACACAGACACACACAACTAAAGCTACATGTAGAGAAGGTACACACACACACAGACACACACAACTACAGCTACATGTAGAGAAGGTACACACACACACACACACACAGACACACACAACTACAGCTACATGTAGAGAAGGTACACACACACACACACACAGACACACACAACTACAGCTACATGTAGAGAAGGTACACACACACACACAGACACACACAACTACAGCTACATGTAGAGAAGGTACACACACACACAACTACAGCTACATGTAGAGAAGGTACACACACACACAACTACAGCTACATGTAGAGAAGGTACACACACACACACACAGACACACACAACTACAGCTACATGTAGAGAAGGTACACACACACACAACTACAGCTACATGTAGAGAAGGTACACACACACACACACAGACACACACAACTAAAGCTACATGTAGAGAAGGTACACACACACACAGACACACACAACTACAGCTACATGTAGAGAAGGTACACACACACACACAGACACACACAACTAAAGCTACATGTAGAGAAGGTACACACACACACAGACACACACAACTACAGCTACATGTAGAGAAGGTACACACACACACACACAGACACACACAACTAAAGCTACATGTAGAGAAGGTACACACACACACACACACAGACACACACAACTACAGCTACATGTAGAGAAGGTACACACACACACACAACTACAGCTACATGTAGAGAAGGTACACGCACACAGACACACACAACTACAGCTACATGTAGAGAAGGTACACACACACACAGACACACACAACTACAGCTACATGTAGAGAAGGTACACACACACACACACAACTACAGCTACATGTAGAGAAGGTACACACACACACAGACACACACAACTAAAGCTACATGTAGAGAAGGTACACACACACACAGACACACACAACTACAGCTACATGTAGAGAAGGTACACGCACACAGACACACACAACTACAGCTACATGTAGAGAAGGTACACACACACAGACACACACAACTACAGCTACATGTAGAGAAGGTACACACACACACAGACACACACAACTACATGTAGAGAAGGTACACGCACACAACTACAGCTACATGTAGAGAAGGTACACACACACACAACTACAGCTACATGTAGAGAAGGTACACACACACACACACACAGACACACACAACTAAAGCTACATGTAGAGAAGGTACACACACACACAGACACACACAACTAAAGCTACATGTAGAGAAGGTACACACACACACACACAGACACACACAACTACAGCTACATGTAGAGAAGGTACACACACACACACAACTACAGCTACATGTAGAGAAGGTACACGCACACAGACACACACAACTACAGCTACATGTAGAGAAGGTACACACAAACAGACACACACAACTACAGCTACATGTAGAGAAGGTACACACACACACAACTACAGCTACATGTAGAGAAGGTACACGCACACAGACACACACAACTACAGCTACATGTAGAGAAGGTACACACACACACACACACACACACAACTACAGCTACATGTAGAGAAGGTACACACACACACACAGACACACACAACTAAAGCTACATGTAGAGAAGGTACACACACACAGACACACACAACTACAGCTACATGTAGAGAAGGTACACACACACACAGACACACACAACTACAGCTACATGTAGAGAAGGTACACACACACACAGACACACACAACTACATGTAGAGAAGGTACACGCACACAACTACAGCTACATGTAGAGAAGGTACACACACACAACTACAGCTACATGTAGAGAAGGTACACACACACACAGACACACACAACTACAGCTACATGTAGAGAAGGTACACACACACACAGACACACACACACCTACAGCTACATGTAGAGAAGGTACACACACAGACACACACAACTACAGCTACATGTAGAGAAGGTACACACACACACAGACACACACAACTACAGCTACATGTAGAGAAGGTACACACACAGAGACACACGCACACACACACACATACAGCTACATGTAGAGAAGGTACACACACAGAGACACACGCACACACATACAGCTACATGTAGAGAAGGTACACACAGAGACACACACACCTACAGCTACATGTAGAGAAGGTACAGACACACACACCTACAGCTACATGTAGAGAAGGTACACACACAGAGACACACACACCTACAGCTACATGTAGAGAAGGTACAGACACACACACCTACAGCTACATGTAGAGAAGGTACACACACAGAGACACACACACCTACAGCTACATGTAGAGAAGGTACACACACAGAGACACACACACCTACAGCTACATGTAGAGAAGGTACAGACACACACACCTACAGCTACATGTAGAGAAGGTACACACACAGAGACACACACACCTACAGCTACATGTAGAGAAGGTACACACACAGAGACACACACACCTACAGCTACATGTAGAGAAGGTACACACACAGAGACACACACACCTACAGCTACATGTAGAGAAGGTACAGACACACACACCTACAGCTACATGTAGAGAAGGTACACACACAGAGACACACACACCTACAGCTACATGTAGAGAAGGTACACACACAGAGACACACACACCTACAGCTACATGTAGAGAAGGTACATACACAGAGACACACACACCTACAGCTACATGTAGAGAAGGTACACACACAGAGACACACACACCTACAGCTACATGTAGAGAAGGTACAGACACACACAACTACAGCTACATGTAGAGAAGGTACACGCACACAGACACACACAACTACAGCTACATGTAGAGAAGGTACACACGCACACAGACACACACACCTACAGCTACATGTAGAGAAGGTACACATGTTTAAAGTCCAACATTTATGTTTAAAACAAATGTTCATCATATGAAGAACAGACTTGGATATAAATGGAAGTAAATATAAACTCTCTCTCTCTCTCTCTCTCTCTCTCTCTCTCTCTCTCTCTCAGTCGGGCTCTCTCGCCCCCTCCACCCCTCTAACTGGGCGGGTCTACCTGAAGGAGAAGGACCTGCTCGTCACTCCCGTCTCCTCGGCGACGCAGAGTGTCAGTCGTCTACAGAGCATGGTGGGGGGGCTGAGGACGGCCCCCAGTGAGCAGCTGCTGCAGATCTTCAGGTCTGATCCACACTATATACAGTATGTATGTATGTATATATATATGTGTGTGTGTGTATGTATGTATGTATATATATTTATGTATATATATACACACATATATATATATGTGTGTGTGTATATGTATATATATATATATATATATATATATATATATATTAGGGGTGTAACGATACGCGTATTCATATTGAACCGTTCGGTACGAGGCTCACGGTTCGGTACGCATGACGAACCCAACAATACGTTCATACTAGTGCATTTGGAAATGCAGAAGCTTAAATTGTGGGAAATATTATGTTTTCGGTGGAGCCACTGTTCTCAAACTGGCAACACACATGACGTAACGGACAGCGTGCTCTCTGACACGCTCACCACCAAAGAAACACTTCCTACTCCAGTCGGCACTTTGCGCTGTGAGACACGCTACACGAAGCTAACGTTAGCTCGGTGCAACATGGCTAATAGACCAGGAATAAAAGATCCTCCAACGGCCTACAGGTCTGGTGTTTGGAGCCACTTTGGTTTCTCTGTGAACTATGAGGGCGATGGTGAGAGAGTGGTGGATACAAAAACAACGCGGTCAACAAGTGATCACCAGGCGGTTGGTACATTTACAGCCGCGGACACGAAGCGTGCTGTTGAAGCGGACGCTCATGGCGCTCATGGCGCTCTGCAGGGACATGCTGCCTCCGTAACGTAGCAATGAGAAGAGAAGGAGAGAGAACGTATTAAGAGCCGGTGAGACGTGTCTGCAACAATGAACTAACATTAAAAACACGATGGAAGCTACGGTTGAACGTAACAGTCCAAATAGAAATGCATACATTAAATAATGTAACAGTATAACACTGCCCTCCCTCCTCCCACTGGTTGGTCCTTGTACTGTCTTTGTCTGTCATGGAAAATATATAATAAAATCCCAATGAACAAAAGGAAAACTTGGTAGTAAATTGAGGGACTTTCTAAGTAGTAACTGTAAGATGAAGAGCCACGTTCACTCGGTGTAGTTCCATCATTGTTCATACTACAATGATGATGGAGAAGATGTAAGTAACAATACTACATTACATTTTTTAAGGAGCAGTTTTTGTTTTTTATGCTTATGTGTTGCTAAGAAGACACCCCAGAAGATGGGTCACTCAGGTATAGTTCCATCATTGTTCAAAGTCAAAGAATAGCTTCATGATGTTAGTTTGAATGAATAAATATATTTTAAAATCAAGTACGTTTCTCTGGCATTTATAGTTTTCTACTGTATTGAAAACGTACCGAACCGTGACTTTGTGAACCGTTACACCCCTAATATATATATATATATATATATATATATATATATATATATATATATATATATATAAATATAAACTAGTGCTGGGCAAGTTAACGCGATAATAACGCGTTAACGCATTAATTAATTAACGCCGACAATTATGTTATCGCGCGTTAACGCATTTCTTTATTTTGAAAGTCCGTTGCTCACTGTCAGCGGTGGAGGAAGTCTTCAGACTACGTTGATGCAGCGTGTGGGAGAAGTAGAGATAAACTAAAGACAAGCTAACAGATGCTACAGAGAAGTAGAGATAAACTAAAGACAAGCTAACAGATGCTACAGAGAAGTAGAGATAAACTAAAGACAAGCTAACAGATGCTACAGAGAAGTAGAGATAAACTAAAGACAAGCTAACAGATGCTACAGAGAAGTAGAGATAAACTAAAGACAAGCTAACAGATGCTACAGAGAAGTAGAGACAAACTAAAGACAAGCTAACAGATGCTACAGAGAAGTGGAGATAAACTGCAGCCGGTTAGTATTGTGGAAGATGTCGGTCTGAGGAACGTTCTCAAGGTGCGTTCACGTCGCGTTTGGTGTGAACGCACCTTTAGGATCAACGAATGACCTCAAGAATGAGCTCAGAAAGTTAGCGGAAAGATTAATGTGAGACGACATCCGGTTTCTTCAGACGAACATCCGGTTTTCAGAATAAGATGCCAACAAAGTATGAATTATATTCACATTAAGTATAAAACATGCTACCTGCATCTCGTGAGTTAAAGGGAAATACAGCTAAATTGTGCGTAAAGTGTCTTTATTCTTTGATCGCTGGGTAACCATCATCACCTCTGAGTTACAGCATTATATTGATGAACAGTAGAGCTGCATTCACCTGCTCTGACTGTCATGAAGACACAAGACACACATTTAGATGAAACGTGCTGAAACATTGTGTTCATGTTCACAGCAGTGGAACGTTTCACATCCAGTCAGCACACTGAGCACAGATAGTGAAGAGATAGAACTCTACTGTGTAAAGGGAATACTGCTGTTAACAAGAACCGGATGTGTTTAAAGTGTTTACAAACCAAATGTTAAAATAAAAGTGAGCAATACACTACTTTTGATTCATTATTGAACTTTGCCATAACAATGAGATTAATCGCGATTAATAATTGTAATCGTTGCTCAGCACTAGTGTTTCTATATTATTGTCTCTGTAGTGACTGTGTGTCTTGTGCTCTTATTGAAGGTCCTGCTCCAGAAACCCCTCAGAGTCCATACTGGGCAGAGTGAAGGTACTGGGACAAACCTTCAAAGAGCATTACACCAACGACTCAGAGGACATGCCCGGCTCTCATATAGGTACACACACACACACACACACACACACACACACACACACACACACACACACACACACACACACACACACACACACACACACACACACACACACACACAGAGAGACATACACACACACACACACACACACAGAGAGACATACACACACACACACACACACACACAGAGAGACATACACACACACACACACACACACACACACACACAGAGAGACATACACACACACACACACACACACACACACAGAGAGACATACACACACACACACACACACACACACACACACACACAGAGAGACACACACACACACACACACACACAGAGAGACACACACACAGACACTATTTTATATTCATAAACATCTCCTTCAAACTACTGGATTTATTCTAGTTTATCACTAAAACTACATTTTACAGATGACACGTGAACACATCATGATAACGTTATAATGTACCTTCAGCCAGTACTCATGTTCACTGAGCAGAGCCTGAAGGCATCATGATGTAACTGAACCTCCGTTGGTTAGCCGTTAGCGGTGCTGCTAACGTTACTAGCTCTCCTCCTGATTGGTTATCAGAGATCAGAGATATATATACATATTTCTAAATAGACATTTTGTTTCCAGACTTTGCAGAGAACCGTCTGAAGCTGGCTGAGATCCTCTACTACAAGATCCTGGAGAACGTCCTGGTTCAGGAGAACAAACGGCTGCACGGCAAAGACATGAGTGTAAGAAACAAACACGTCACTAAACATCTCTCAGCTGCATCTTTTTATTCTTCTTTCACCCTCATGTGGTTCAGAGCTCACATGTACTATCACCTCTTTACTTTTATTTCTCTACAGTAAATATTTCATGTCAAAGTTCATTAAAACTCTAAAACCATAAGTTCTAAAGAACTTTCTCATTATGAGAAATGAAAATATATTTTCTTTCTCTCATTTCATTTGATGTCTCCAGATGTTTTGTGATGTTTCGTTGGCTGCCTCATGAAGACATTTTTTGTGTGTGTGTGTGTGTGTGTGTGTGTGTGTGTGTGTGTGTGTGTGTGTGTGTGTGTGTGTGTGTGTGTGTGTGTGTGTGTGTGTGTGTGTGTGTGTGTGTGTGTGTGTGTGTGTGTGTGTGTGTGTGTGTGTGTGTGTGTGTGTGTGTGTGTGTGTGTGTGTGTGTGTGTGTGTGTCACAGGTGTTGTTGGAGCAGGATATCTTCCACTGCTCCCTGATGGCCTGTTGTCTGGAGGTGGTGTTGTTCTCCTACAGCTCCCAGAGAACCTTCCCCTGGATCATCAACATCTTCAAACTGACTCCATTCTACTTCTTCAAGGTCTCACACACACACACACACACACACACACGTTTACATCTTTAAAAAGTCATTCTCCATCACAGTAGTTGGTGTGTGAATAATACTGTGTGTGTGTGCAGGTGATCGAGGTGTTCATCCGCTCAGAAGAAGGTCTCTCCAGAGACATGGTGAAGCATCTGAACCTCATTGAGGAGCAGGTTCTGGAGAGCAGAGCGTGGAGCGCAGACTCTGCCCTGTGGAGCGCCTTGCAGGCTGCTGGGAACAGGGTCCCCATGGTGGAGGAGGTCAGCACATATTTATATTATGTCGGGAAACATAATAAAGATAATTCACAAAGTCATCATGTCCTCACGTCTGGCTTTGACTTTTAACATCCCAAACTCCAGTATTTCCAGCACAGTTGTGATATTTTGTGTTCCTTGAATGCATCGTGACGTCCTGAGAGCGATCTCGCTGAGCTCAGAGCAGCATGAACTCTTCACTCTGTCTGTGTCTTTATGTCTCTTTCTCCTCCTTTGTCTCTCTCCAGGTGAACTTTCCCTCCAGTCTGGACACGGGTTCTGGTTCTGGTCCTGGTCCTGGTTCTGGTTTTCAGTCTCACCTGCCTCTGGTCGCCCTCTCCCCCATCATCCACCCCCGCATCAGGGAGTTCAGATGCGGTCTGGGCAGCGCTCGTAAAGGTGTGTTCAGCTGTTTCTAGACGGTCTGTGTGGTGACATCGTGGTCTGTGATCGTAGACTGTAACGACTCTTGTTAGTTTGTGGACGTTTTGAAGTCTGGAGTCCGGCCGTCGCCATCTTGTATTTTTTCAACCAGCGAACAGGAAGTGACCATATCTGGACTGAGGAGGAGTGACGTCTCTGGTAGAGACCTGTCAATCACTGTGTAGCCCCGCCTTTAACACATGAAGAACCAGAGGTTGTCTCCTGTCTATCATGAACCTTCTCATCTGGTTCTTTCTTCCAGATGTTCCTCCGTCTCCGTTGTCGGTACACGACCGCTACAGCTCTCCGGCAGCTGGCAGCGCTAAACGTCGTCTGTTCGGAGACGATCCTCCGGTCCGGTCTTCAGGCGTGACCCCTGGCAGCCCGATGACGTCGCCGGCCAAGAGGTTGATGTTCGGCTCCAGCAGCACTCTGAGGATCGGAGCTCAGGGAGGCCAGACCACCGTCCTCAGTATCCCGCTGCAAGGTACACATTACATTACATTACAGTCATGTAGCAGACGCTTTCATCCAAAGCAACTTACAATAAATGTATTCAAGAGAACTACTAGTCACCAGAAGTCATAAGTACATCTCCTTTAAACAAGCATCTAAGAACATAAACCAGAGCAAACGTACAGAAACAGACTAATACAATAAGTGCTGAGTGGAAGGCTCAGGGTCGTACTTCTTGAAGAGGTGAGTCTTCAGCCTGATGAAAGATGGGCAGCGACTCTGCTGTCCTGACGTCAGTGGGGAGTTCATTCCACCACTGAGGTCCAAGAGGTGGGGGAGGAGGGGACAAGTGGGGTCCAGGAGGTGAGGGAGGAGGGGACAAGTGAGGTCCAAGAGGTGGGGGAGGAGGGGACAAGTGGGGTCCAAGAGGTGGGGGAGGAGGGGACAAGTGGGGTCCAGGAGGTGGGGGAGGAGGGGACAAGTGGGGTCCAGGAGGTGAGGGAGGAGGGGACAAGTGAGGTCCAGGAGGTGAGGGAGGGGGGGGACAAGTGAGGTCCAGGAGGTGAGGGAGGAGGGGACAAGTGAGGTCCAGGAGGTGAGGGAGGAGGGGACAAGTGGGGTCCAGGAGGTGAGGGAGGAGGGGACAAGTGGGGTCCAGGAGGTGAGGGAGGAGGGGACAAGTGGGGTCCAGGAGGTGAGGGAGGAGGGGACAAGTGGGGTCCAGGAGGTGAGGGAGGAGGGGACAAGTGAGGTCCAGGAGGTGAGGGAGGAGGGGACAAGTGAGGTCCAGGAGGTGAGGGAGGAGGGGACAAGTGGGGTCCAGGAGGTGAGGGAGGAGGGGACAAGTGGGGTCCAGGAGGTGAGGCAGGAGGGGACAAGTGGGGTCCAGGAGGTGAGGGAGGAGGGGACAAGTGGGGTCCAGGAGGTGAGGGAGGAGGGGACAAGTGAGGTCCAGGAGGTGAGGGAGGGGGGGACAAGTGAGGTCCAGGAGGTGAGGGAGGGGGGGACAAGTGAGGTCCAAGAGGTGGGGGAGGAGGGGACAAGTGGGGTCCAAGAGGTGGGGGAGGAGGGGACAAGTGGGGTCCAGGAGGTGGGGGAGGAGGGGACAAGTGGGGTCCAGGAGGTGAGGGAGGAGGGGACAAGTGGGGTCCAGGAAGTGAGGGAGGAGGGGACAAGTGAGGTCCAGGAGGTGAGGGAGGGGGGGACAAGTGAGGTCCAGGAGGTGAGGGAGGGGGGGACAAGTGAGGTCCAGGAGGTGAGGGAGGAGGGGACAAGTGAGGTCCAGGAGGTGAGGGAGGAGGGGACAAGTGGGGTCCAGGAGGTGAGGGAGGAGGGGACAAGTGAGGTCCAGGAGGTGAGGGAGGGGGGGACAAGTGAGGTCCAGGAGGTGAGGGAGGGGGGGACAAGTGAGGTCCAGGAGGTGAGGGAGGGGGGGACAAGTGAGGTCCAGGAGGTGAGGGAGGAGGGGACAAGTGAGGTCCAAGAGGTGGGGGAGGAGGGGACAAGTGGGGTCCAGGAGGTGAGGGAGGAGGGGACAAGTGGGGTCCAGGAGGTGAGGGAGGAGGGGACAAGTGGGGTCCAGGAGGTGAGGGAGGAGGGGACAAGTGAGGTCCAGGAGGTGAGGGAGGAGGGGACAAGTGGGGTCCAGGAGGTGAGGGAGGGGGGGGACAAGTGGGGTCCAAGAGGTGAGGGAGGAGGGGACAAGTGAGGTCCAGGAGGTGAGGGAGGAGGGGACAAGTGGGGTCCAGGAGGTGAGGGAGGAGGGGAAGGAGACAGTGGAAACTCACAGGCAAAGAAAGTGGCAACGAAAGGAAGCATAGGAGCAGCTGAGTGTGAGTCCAGTCTAGAGAAGGACTCTGAATCCAGTCTGGAGAAGGACTCTGAATCCAGTCTGGAGAAGGACTCTGAATCCAGTCTGGAGGAGGACTCTGAATCCAGTCTGGAGAAGGACTCTGAATCCAGTCTGGAGAAGGACTCTGAATCCAGTCTGGAGAAGGACTCTGAATCCAGTCTGGAGGAGGACTCTGAATCCAGTCTAGAGAAGGACTCTGAATCCAGTCTGGAGGAGGACTCTGAGTCCAGTCTGGAGGAGGACTCTGAGTCCAGTCTGGAGGAGGACTCTGAGTCCAGTCTGGAGGAGGACTCTGAATCCAGTCTGGAGGAGGACTCTGAATCCAGTCTGGAGGAGGACTCTGAATCCAGTCTGGAGGAGGACTCTGAGTCCAGTCTGGAGGAGGACTCTGAGTCCAGTCTGGAGGAGGACTCTGCTGCTGACAGTGAGCTCTCTGAACACAGGGCTTTCAGCTGTAGGAGCTCTGACGGCTACAGTGTGGAGGAGATACAGGATTATCTGCTGAGGAGTAAACATGTAAGAGGAGCTAAAGTGGAGGACTACCTCTCTGACAAAGAGAAACTCTCCAACTCTGTCAGAGCACACATGAGCAGTAAGGACAGAGGAGGTCTCACAGAGCAGGACGTTCAGAAGAGAAAGAAGAGCCGAGGAGTGTCACTGTGAGGAGACCGAACATGAACAACATGCAGGTTCATGAGAAACGGTTCAACAATGAAGCACAATGTTGTGTCTGGAGATGAACATTCAACGCTCCTTTAAAACATTGTGAAACAATGAAACAGAAACTGTTTCATTGTTTTATGTTTTGTTTTGTTGATTTGTTTCTATTTTCTTGCCATGGCAACGTTTTTTTGTTCTTTCATGTTTTAAGAAAATAAAGGTTTCTAAAAATCAAAAACAAATCTCTCTCTCCCCCTCTCTCCCTTCCTCTCTCTC
>JAVDOI010000505.1:0-24924 GCA_032191485.1 Leptoclinus maculatus
GGTAATTAAAGTGACTTTGGTGATTTGGGTCATTTTTTGGTACTTCTAATATTGAGCTTTCCAGGTGTTTGTGAGGTGCATCGATACTTCCCGATGACTTTTAGCCTGGGACTGCACTCGTTTCCCGGGTACGTGTCCCTGAGTGTAGGTGGGGGGTTATTTTCTTCATTTTAACCATTTTGACCATTTTTAGTGAATTTAATGTGTTTTTTGCGAGGTGTTTGTATTTTTTACCGGTACTTCCCGGATGAATTTTATCCAGCCACTGCACATGCATCACGGGGAGGTGGTCCTGAATATTCCTGTATGGTTCTTTTATTCATTTTAACCATTTTGGCCACTTTTGTTCATTAAAATGTTGTGTTTGTGAGGTGTATTTAAGGTGCATCGATACTTCCCGGATGAATTTTCGCCTGGGACTGCACTCGTTTCCCGGGTAGGTGTTCCTGCGTGTAGGTGGGGGGTTATTTTCTTCATTTTAACCATTTTGGTCATTTAATACAGGGGCATGTTGCGGAGGTGTTTCTGCGGGGTTGGGGTGGGGGGGTGTCCGGGTAAGTGTATGTTCAAGTGTTGGCCTGTGGAGGAGTGTGGAGGGAGGCTGATTTTCTTAATTCTGACCCCAGTTAGGGTGCTGGAAGGTGCTGGGAGGTGCTGGGAGGTCCAGGGGGTGGTTGTGGAGGTAGTTTACCCGGGGAAAGTACCTGTTTTGTGGGTAATTAAAGTGACTTTGGTGATTTGGGTCATTTTTTGGTACTTCTAATATTGAGCTTTCCAGGTGTTTGTGAGGTGCATCGATACTTCCCGGATGACTTTTAGCCTGGGACTGCACTCGTTTCCCGGGTACGTGTCCCTGAGTGTAGGTGGGGGGTTATTTTCTTCATTTTAACCATTTTGGCCAGTTTTGGTCATTGTAAATATGTGTTTTGCGAGGTGTTTGTATTTTTTACCGGTACTTCCCGGACGAATTTTATCCAGCCACTGCACATGCATCACGGGGAGGTGGTCCTGAATATTCCTGTATGGTTCTTTTATTCATTTTCACCATTTTGACCATTTTTAGTGAATTTAATGTGTTTTTTGCGAGGTGTTTGTATTTTTTACCGGTACTTCCCGGATGAATTTTATCCAGCCACTGCACATGCATCACGGGGAGGTGGTCTTGAATTTTCCTGGTTAGTTATTTTATTCATTTTAAGCGTTTTAATAATTTTTATAATTTTTCCAAGTTTTGGCCTCAGTGCTGTTTGTACTCTGACATATTTTCACAAATTCTCGATTTGTACTACCAAGTGTACGAAACTCGGGGAGGGCCAGGGATGGGTTTTAACCCAGGGAGGGGGCTTAAGAGTGGGGGCACGGGACCCCCTGGAGCACGGGGGCACAGGGGCATGTTGCGGAGGTGTTTCTGCGGGGTTGGGGTGGGGGGTGTCCGGGTAAGTGTATGTTCAAGTGTTGGCCTGTGGAGGAGTGTGGAGGGAGGCTGATTTTCTTAATTCTGACCCCAGTTAGGGTGCTGGAAGGTGCTGGGAGGTGCTGGGAGGTCCAGGGGGTGGTTGTGGAGGTAGTTTACCCGGGGAAAGTACCTGTTTTGTGGGTAATTAAAGTGACTTTGGTGATTTGGGTCATTTTTTGGTACTTCTAATATTGAGCTTTCCAGGTGTTTGTGAGGTGCATCGATACTTCCCGGATGACTTTTAGCCTGGGACTGCACTCGTTTCCCGGGTACGTGTCCCTGAGTGTAGGTGGGGGGTTATTTTCTTCATTTTAACCATTTTGACCATTTTTAGTGAATTTAATGTGTTTTTTGCGAGGTGTTTGTATTTTTTACCGGTACTTCCCGGATGAATTTTATCCAGCCACTGCACATGCATCACGGGGAGGTGGTCCTGAATATTCCTGTATGGTTCTTTTATTCATTTTAACCATTTTGGCCACTTTTGTTCATTAAAATGTTGTGTTTGTGAGGTGTATTTAAGGTGCATCGATACTTCCCGGATGAATTTTCGCCTGGGACTGCACTCGTTTCCCGGGTAGGTGTTCCTGCGTGTAGGTGGGGGTTATTTTCTTCATTTTAACCATTTTGGTCATTTAATACAGGGGCATGTTGCGGAGGTGTTTCTGCGGGGTTGGGGTGGGGGGGTGTCCGGGTAAGTGTATGTTCAAGTGTTGGCCTGTGGAGGAGTGTGGAGGGAGGCTGATTTTCTTAATTCTGACCCCAGTTAGGGTGCTGGAAGGTGCTGGGAGGTGCTGGGAGGTCCAGGGGGTGGTTGTGGAGGTAGTTTACCCGGGGAAAGTACCTGTTTTGTGGGTAATTAAAGTGACTTTGGTGATTTGGGTCATTTTTTGGTACTTCTAATATTGAGCTTTCCAGGTGTTTGTGAGGTGCATCGATACTTCCCGGATGACTTTTAGCCTGGGACTGCACTCGTTTCCCGGGTACGTGTCCCTGAGTGTAGGTCATTTTGGCCAGTTTTGGTCATTGTAATATGTGTTTTGCGAGGTGTTTGTATTTTTTACCGGTACTTCCCGGACGAATTTTATCCAGCCACTGCACATGCATCACGGGGAGGTGGTCCTGAATATTCCTGTATGGTTCTTTTATTCATTTTCACCATTTTGACCATTTTTAGTGAATTTAATGTGTTTTTTGCGAGGTGTTTGTATTTTTTACCGGTACTTCCCGGATGAATTTTATCCAGCCACTGCACATGCATCACGGGGAGGTGGTCTTGAATTTTCCTGGTTAGTTATTTTATTCATTTTAAGCGTTTTAATAATTTTTATAATTTTTCCAAGTTTTGGCCTCAGTGCTGTTTGTACTCTGACATATTTTCACAAATTCTCGATTTGTACTACCAAGTGTACGAAACTCGGGGAGGGCCAGGGATGGGTTTTAACCCAGGGAGGGGGCTTAAGAGTGGGGGCACGGGACCCCCTGGAGCACGGGGGCACAGGGGCATGTTGCGGAGGTGTTTCTGCGGGGTTGGGGTGGGGGGTGTCCGGGTAAGTGTATGTTCAAGTGTTGGCCTGTGGAGGAGTGTGGAGGGAGGCTGATTTTCTTAATTCTGACCCCAGTTAGGGTGCTGGAAGGTGCTGGGAGGTGCTGGGAGGTCCAGGGGGTGGTTGTGGAGGTAGTTTACCCGGGGAAAGTACCTGTTTTGTGGGTAATTAAAGTGACTTTGGTGATTTGGGTCATTTTTTGGTACTTCTAATATTGAGCTTTCCAGGTGTTTGTGAGGTGCATCGATACTTCCCGGATGACTTTTAGCCTGGGACTGCACTCGTTTCCCGGGTACGTGTCCCTGAGTGTAGGTGGGGGGTTATTTTCTTCATTTTAACCATTTTGACCATTTTTAGTGAATTTAATGTGTTTTTTGCGAGGTGTTTGTATTTTTTACCGGTACTTCCCGGATGAATTTTATCCAGCCACTGCACATGCATCACGGGGAGGTGGTCCTGAATATTCCTGTATGGTTCTTTTATTCATTTTAACCATTTTGGCCACTTTTGTTCATTAAAATGTTGTGTTTGTGAGGTGTATTTAAGGTGCATCGATACTTCCCGGATGAATTTTCGCCTGGGACTGCACTCGTTTCCCGGGTAGGTGTTCCTGCGTGTAGGTGGGGGGTTATTTTCTTCATTTTAACCATTTTGGTCATTTAATACAGGGGCATGTTGCGGAGGTGTTTCTGCGGGGTTGGGGTGGGGGGGTGTCCGGGTAAGTGTATGTTCAAGTGTTGGCCTGTGGAGGAGTGTGGAGGGAGGCTGATTTTCTTAATTCTGACCCCAGTTAGGGTGCTGGAAGGTGCTGGGAGGTGCTGGGAGGTCCAGGGGGTGGTTGTGGAGGTAGTTTACCCGGGGAAAGTACCTGTTTTGTGGGTAATTAAAGTGACTTTGGTGATTTGGGTCATTTTTTGGTACTTCTAATATTGAGCTTTCCAGGTGTTTGTGAGGTGCATCGATACTTCCCGGATGACTTTTAGCCTGGGACTGCACTCGTTTCCCGGGTACGTGTCCCTGAGTGTAGGTGGGGGGTTATTTTCTTCATTTTAACCATTTTGGCCAGTTTTGGTCATTGTAATATGTGTTTTGCGAGGTGTTTGTATTTTTTACCGGTACTTCCCGGACGAATTTTATCCAGCCACTGCACATGCATCACGGGGAGGTGGTCCTGAATATTCCTGTATGGTTCTTTTATTCATTTTCACCATTTTGACCATTTTTAGTGAATTTAATGTGTTTTTTGCGAGGTGTTTGTATTTTTTACCGGTACTTCCCGGATGAATTTTATCCAGCCACTGCACATGCATCACGGGGAGGTGGTCTTGAATTTTCCTGGTTAGTTATTTTATTCATTTTAAGCGTTTTAATAATTTTTATAATTTTTCCAAGTTTTGGCCTCAGTGCTGTTTGTACTCTGACATATTTTCACAAATTCTCGATTTGTACTACCAAGTGTACGAAACTCGGGGAGGGCCAGGGATGGGTTTTAACCCAGGGAGGGGGCTTAAGAGTGGGGGCACGGGACCCCCTGGAGCACGGGGGCACAGGGGCATGTTGCGGAGGTGTTTCTGCGGGGTTGGGGTGGGGGGTGTCCGGGTAAGTGTATGTTCAAGTGTTGGCCTGTGGAGGAGTGTGGAGGGAGGCTGATTTTCTTAATTCTGACCCCAGTTAGGGTGCTGGAAGGTGCTGGGAGGTGCTGGGAGGTCCAGGGGGTGGTTGTGGAGGTAGTTTACCCGGGGAAAGTACCTGTTTTGTGGGTAATTAAAGTGACTTTGGTGATTTGGGTCATTTTTTGGTACTTCTAATATTGAGCTTTCCAGGTGTTTGTGAGGTGCATCGATACTTCCCGGATGACTTTTAGCCTGGGACTGCACTCGTTTCCCGGGTACGTGTCCCTGAGTGTAGGTGGGGGGTTATTTTCTTCATTTTAACCATTTTGACCATTTTTAGTGAATTTAATGTGTTTTTTGCGAGGTGTTTGTATTTTTTACCGGTACTTCCCGGATGAATTTTATCCAGCCACTGCACATGCATCACGGGGAGGTGGTCCTGAATATTCCTGTATGGTTCTTTTATTCATTTTAACCATTTTGGCCACTTTTGTTCATTAAAATGTTGTGTTTGTGAGGTGTATTTAAGGTGCATCGATACTTCCCGGATGAATTTTCGCCTGGGACTGCACTCGTTTCCCGGGTAGGTGTTCCTGCGTGTAGGTGGGGGGTTATTTTCTTCATTTTAACCATTTTGGTCATTTAATACAGGGGCATGTTGCGGAGGTGTTTCTGCGGGGTTGGGGTGGGGGGGTGTCCGGGTAAGTGTATGTTCAAGTGTTGGCCTGTGGAGGAGTGTGGAGGGAGGCTGATTTTCTTAATTCTGACCCCAGTTAGGGTGCTGGAAGGTGCTGGGAGGTGCTGGGAGGTCCAGGGGGTGGTTGTGGAGGTAGTTTACCCGGGGAAAGTACCTGTTTTGTGGGTAATTAAAGTGACTTTGGTGATTTGGGTCATTTTTTGGTACTTCTAATATTGAGCTTTCCAGGTGTTTGTGAGGTGCATCGATACTTCCCGGATGACTTTTAGCCTGGGACTGCACTCGTTTCCCGGGTACGTGTCCCTGAGTGTAGGTGGGGGGTTATTTTCTTCATTTTAACCATTTTGGCCAGTTTTGGTCATTGTAATATGTGTTTTGCGAGGTGTTTGTATTTTTTACCGGTACTTCCCGGACGAATTTTATCCAGCCACTGCACATGCATCACGGGGAGGTGGTCCTGAATATTCCTGTATGGTTCTTTTATTCATTTTCACCATTTTGACCATTTTTAGTGAATTTAATGTGTTTTTTGCGAGGTGTTTGTATTTTTTACCGGTACTTCCCGGATGAATTTTATCCAGCCACTGCACATGCATCACGGGGAGGTGGTCTTGAATTTTCCTGGTTAGTTATTTTATTCATTTTAAGCGTTTTAATAATTTTTATAATTTTTCCAAGTTTTGGCCTCAGTGCTGTTTGTACTCTGACATATTTTCACAAATTCTCGATTTGTACTACCAAGTGTACGAAACTCGGGGAGGGCCAGGGATGGGTTTTAACCCAGGGAGGGGGCTTAAGAGTGGGGGCACGGGACCCCCTGGAGCACGGGGGCACAGGGGCATGTTGCGGAGGTGTTTCTGCGGGGTTGGGGTGGGGGGTGTCCGGGTAAGTGTATGTTCAAGTGTTGGCCTGTGGAGGAGTGTGGAGGGAGGCTGATTTTCTTAATTCTGACCCCAGTTAGGGTGCTGGAAGGTGCTGGGAGGTGCTGGGAGGTCCAGGGGGTGGTTGTGGAGGTAGTTTACCCGGGGAAAGTACCTGTTTTGTGGGTAATTAAAGTGACTTTGGTGATTTGGGTCATTTTTTGGTACTTCTAATATTGAGCTTTCCAGGTGTTTGTGAGGTGCATCGATACTTCCCGGATGACTTTTAGCCTGGGACTGCACTCGTTTCCCGGGTACGTGTCCCTGAGTGTAGGTGGGGGGTTATTTTCTTCATTTTAACCATTTTGACCATTTTTAGTGAATTTAATGTGTTTTTTGCGAGGTGTTTGTATTTTTTACCGGTACTTCCCGGATGAATTTTATCCAGCCACTGCACATGCATCACGGGGAGGTGGTCCTGAATATTCCTGTATGGTTCTTTTATTCATTTTAACCATTTTGGCCACTTTTGTTCATTAAAATGTTGTGTTTGTGAGGTGTATTTAAGGTGCATCGATACTTCCCGGATGAATTTTCGCCTGGGACTGCACTCGTTTCCCGGGTAGGTGTTCCTGCGTGTAGGTGGGGGGTTATTTTCTTCATTTTAACCATTTTGGTCATTTAATACAGGGGCATGTTGCGGAGGTGTTTCTGCGGGGTTGGGGTGGGGGGGTGTCCGGGTAAGTGTATGTTCAAGTGTTGGCCTGTGGAGGAGTGTGGAGGGAGGCTGATTTTCTTAATTCTGACCCCAGTTAGGGTGCTGGAAGGTGCTGGGAGGTGCTGGGAGGTCCAGGGGGTGGTTGTGGAGGTAGTTTACCCGGGGAAAGTACCTGTTTTGTGGGTAATTAAAGTGACTTTGGTGATTTGGGTCATTTTTTGGTACTTCTAATATTGAGCTTTCCAGGTGTTTGTGAGGTGCATCGATACTTCCCGGATGACTTTTAGCCTGGGACTGCACTCGTTTCCCGGGTACGTGTCCCTGAGTGTAGGTGGGGGGTTATTTTCTTCATTTTAACCATTTTGGCCAGTTTTGGTCATTGTAATATGTGTTTTGCGAGGTGTTTGTATTTTTTACCGGTACTTCCCGGACGAATTTTATCCAGCCACTGCACATGCATCACGGGGAGGTGGTCCTGAATATTCCTGTATGGTTCTTTTATTCATTTTCACCATTTTGACCATTTTTAGTGAATTTAATGTGTTTTTTGCGAGGTGTTTGTATTTTTTACCGGTACTTCCCGGATGAATTTTATCCAGCCACTGCACATGCATCACGGGGAGGTGGTCTTGAATTTTCCTGGTTAGTTATTTTATTCATTTTAAGCGTTTTAATAATTTTTATAATTTTTCCAAGTTTTGGCCTCAGTGCTGTTTGTACTCTGACATATTTTCACAAATTCTCGATTTGTACTACCAAGTGTACGAAACTCGGGGAGGGCCAGGGATGGGTTTTAACCCAGGGAGGGGGCTTAAGAGTGGGGGCACGGGACCCCCTGGAGCACGGGGGCACAGGGGCATGTTGCGGAGGTGTTTCTGCGGGGTTGGGGTGGGGGGTGTCCGGGTAAGTGTATGTTCAAGTGTTGGCCTGTGGAGGAGTGTGGAGGGAGGCTGATTTTCTTAATTCTGACCCCAGTTAGGGTGCTGGAAGGTGCTGGGAGGTGCTGGGAGGTCCAGGGGGTGGTTGTGGAGGTAGTTTACCCGGGGAAAGTACCTGTTTTGTGGGTAATTAAAGTGACTTTGGTGATTTGGGTCATTTTTTGGTACTTCTAATATTGAGCTTTCCAGGTGTTTGTGAGGTGCATCGATACTTCCCGGATGACTTTTAGCCTGGGACTGCACTCGTTTCCCGGGTACGTGTCCCTGAGTGTAGGTGGGGGGTTATTTTCTTCATTTTAACCATTTTGACCATTTTTAGTGAATTTAATGTGTTTTTTGCGAGGTGTTTGTATTTTTTACCGGTACTTCCCGGATGAATTTTATCCAGCCACTGCACATGCATCACGGGGAGGTGGTCCTGAATATTCCTGTATGGTTCTTTTATTCATTTTAACCATTTTGGCCACTTTTGTTCATTAAAATGTTGTGTTTGTGAGGTGTATTTAAGGTGCATCGATACTTCCCGGATGAATTTTCGCCTGGGACTGCACTCGTTTCCCGGGTAGGTGTTCCTGCGTGTAGGTGGGGGGTTATTTTCTTCATTTTAACCATTTTGGTCATTTAATACAGGGGCATGTTGCGGAGGTGTTTCTGCGGGGTTGGGGTGGGGGGGTGTCCGGGTAAGTGTATGTTCAAGTGTTGGCCTGTGGAGGAGTGTGGAGGGAGGCTGATTTTCTTAATTCTGACCCCAGTTAGGGTGCTGGAAGGTGCTGGGAGGTGCTGGGAGGTCCAGGGGGTGGTTGTGGAGGTAGTTTACCCGGGGAAAGTACCTGTTTTGTGGGTAATTAAAGTGACTTTGGTGATTTGGGTCATTTTTTTGGTACTTCTAATATTGAGCTTTCCAGGTGTTTGTGAGGTGCATCGATACTTCCCGGATGACTTTTAGCCTGGGACTGCACTCGTTTCCCGGGTACGTGTCCCTGAGTGTAGGTGGGGGGTTATTTTCTTCATTTTAACCATTTTGGCCAGTTTTGGTCATTGTAATATGTGTTTTGCGAGGTGTTTGTATTTTTTACCGGTACTTCCCGGACGAATTTTATCCAGCCACTGCACATGCATCACGGGGAGGTGGTCCTGAATATTCCTGTATGGTTCTTTTATTCATTTTCACCATTTTGACCATTTTTAGTGAATTTAATGTGTTTTTTTGCGAGGTGTTTGTATTTTTTACCGGTACTTCCCGGATGAATTTTATCCAGCCACTGCACATGCATCACGGGGAGGTGGTCTTGAATTTTCCTGGTTAGTTATTTTATTCATTTTAAGCGTTTTAATAATTTTTATAATTTTTCCAAGTTTTGGCCTCAGTGCTGTTTGTACTCTGACATATTTTCACAAATTCTCGATTTGTACTACCAAGTGTACGAAACTCGGGGAGGGCCAGGGATGGGTTTTAACCCAGGGAGGGGGCTTAAGAGTGGGGGCACGGGACCCCCTGGAGCACGGGGGCACAGGGGCATGTTGCGGAGGTGTTTCTGCGGGGTTGGGGTGGGGGGTGTCCGGGTAAGTGTATGTTCAAGTGTTGGCCTGTGGAGGAGTGTGGAGGGAGGCTGATTTTCTTAATTCTGACCCCAGTTAGGGTGCTGGAAGGTGCTGGGAGGTGCTGGGAGGTCCAGGGGGTGGTTGTGGAGGTAGTTTACCCGGGGAAAGTACCTGTTTTGTGGGTAATTAAAGTGACTTTGGTGATTTGGGTCATTTTTTGGTACTTCTAATATTGAGCTTTCCAGGTGTTTGTGAGGTGCATCGATACTTCCCGGATGACTTTTAGCCTGGGACTGCACTCGTTTCCCGGGTACGTGTCCCTGAGTGTAGGTGGGGGGTTATTTTCTTCATTTTAACCATTTTGACCATTTTTAGTGAATTTAATGTGTTTTTTGCGAGGTGTTTGTATTTTTTACCGGTACTTCCCGGATGAATTTTATCCAGCCACTGCACATGCATCACGGGGAGGTGGTCCTGAATATTCCTGTATGGTTCTTTTATTCATTTTAACCATTTTGGCCACTTTTGTTCATTAAAATGTTGTGTTTGTGAGGTGTATTTAAGGTGCATCGATACTTCCCGGATGAATTTTCGCCTGGGACTGCACTCGTTTCCCGGGTAGGTGTTCCTGCGTGTAGGTGGGGGGTTATTTTCTTCATTTTAACCATTTTGGTCATTTAATACAGGGGCATGTTGCGGAGGTGTTTCTGCGGGGTTGGGGTGGGGGGGTGTCCGGGTAAGAGTGTATGTTCAAGTGTTGGCCTGTGGAGGAGTGTGGAGGGAGGCTGATTTTCTTAATTCTGACCCCAGTTAGGGTGCTGGAAGGTGCTGGGAGGTGCTGGGAGGTCCAGGGGGTGGTTGTGGAGGTAGTTTACCCGGGGAAAGTACCTGTTTTGTGGGTAATTAAAGTGACTTTGGTGATTTGGGTCATTTTTTGGTACTTCTAATATTGAGCTTTCCAGGTGTTTGTGAGGTGCATCGATACTTCCCGGATGACTTTTAGCCTGGGACTGCACTCGTTTCCCGGGTACGTGTCCCTGAGTGTAGGTGGGGGGTTATTTTCTTCATTTTAACCATTTTGGCCAGTTTTGGTCATTGTAATATGTGTTTTGCGAGGTGTTTGTATTTTTTACCGGTACTTCCCGGACGAATTTTATCCAGCCACTGCACATGCATCACGGGGAGGTGGTCCTGAATATTCCTGTATGGTTCTTTTATTCATTTTCACCATTTTGACCATTTTTAGTGAATTTAATGTGTTTTTTGCGAGGTGTTTGTATTTTTTACCGGTACTTCCCGGATGAATTTTATCCAGCCACTGCACATGCATCACGGGGAGGTGGTCTTGAATTTTCCTGGTTAAATAATTTTTATAATTTTTCCAAGTTTTGGCCTCAGTGCTGTTTGTACTCTGACATATTTTCACAAATTCTCGATTTGTACTACCAAGTGTACGAAACTCGGGGAAGGGGCCAGGGATGGGTTTTAACCCAGGGAGGGGGCTTAAGAGTGGGGGCACGGGACCCCCTGGAGCACGGGGGCACAGGGGCATGTTGCGGAGGTGTTTCTGCGGGGTTGGGGTGGGGGGGTGTCCGGGTAAGTGTATGTTCAAGTGTTGGCCTGTGGAGGAGTGTGGAGGGAGGCTGATTTTCTTAATTCTGACCCCAGTTAGGGTGCTGGAAGGTGCTGGGAGGTGCTGGGAGGTCCAGGGGGTGGTTGTGGAGGTAGTTTACCCGGGGAAAGTACCTGTTTTGTGGGTAATTAAAGTGACTTTGGTGATTTGGGTCATTTTTTGGTACTTCTAATATTGAGCTTTCCAGGTGTTTGTGAGGTGCATCGATACTTCCCGGATGACTTTTAGCCTGGGACTGCACTCGTTTCCCGGGTACGTGTCCCTGAGTGTAGGTGGGGGGTTATTTTCTTCATTTTAACCATTTTGACCATTTTTAGTGAATTTAATGTGTTTTTTGCGAGGTGTTTGTATTTTTTACCGGTACTTCCCGGATGAATTTTATCCAGCCACTGCACATGCATCACGGGGGAGGTGGTCCTGATATTCCTGTATGGTTCTTTTATTCATTTTAACCATTTTGGCCACTTTTGTTCATTAAAATGTTGTGTTTGTGAGGTGTATTTAAGGTGCATCGATACTTCCCGGATGAATTTTCGCCTGGGACTGCACTCGTTTCCCGGGTAGGTGTTCCTGCGTGTAGGTGGGGGGTTATTTTCTTCATTTTAACCATTTTGGTCATTTAATACAGGGGCATGTTGCGGAGGTGTTTCTGCGGGGTTGGGGTGGGGGGGTGTCCGGGTAAGTGTATGTTCAAGTGTTGGCCTGTGGAGGAGTGTGGAGGGAGGCTGATTTTCTTAATTCTGACCCCAGTTAGGGTGCTGGAAGGTGCTGGGAGGTGCTGGGAGGTCCAGGGGGTGGTTTGTGGAGGTAGTTTACCCGGGGAAAGTACCTGTTTTGTGGGTAATTAAAGTGACTTTGGTGATTTGGGTCATTTTTTGGTACTTCTAATATTGAGCTTTCCAGGTGTTTGTGAGGTGCATCGATACTTCCCGGATGACTTTTAGCCTGGGACTGCACTCGTTTTCCCGGGTACGTGTCCCTGAGTGTAGGTGGGGGGTTATTTTCTTCATTTTAACCATTTTGGCCAGTTTTGGTCATTGTAATATGTGTTTTGCGAGGTGTTTGTATTTTTTACCGGTACTTCCCGGACGAATTTTATCCAGCCACTGCACATGCATCACGGGGAGGTGGTCCTGAATATTCCTGTATGGTTCTTTTATTCATTTTCACCATTTTGACCATTTTTAGTGAATTTAATGTGTTTTTTTGCGAGGTGTTTGTATTTTTTACCGGTACTTCCCGATGAATTTTATCCAGCCACTGCACATGCATCACGGGGAGGTGGTCTTGAATTTTCCTGGTTAGTTATTTTATTCATTTTAAGCGTTTTAATAATTTTTATAATTTTTCCAAGTTTTGGCCTCAGTGCTGTTTGTACTCTGACATATTTTCACAAATTCTCGATTTGTACTACCAAGTGTACGAAACTCGGGGAGGGCCAGGGATGGGTTTTAACCCAGGGAGGGGGCTTAAGAGTGGGGGCACGGGACCCCCTGGAGCACGGGGGCACAGGGGCATGTTGCGGAGGTGTTTCTGCGGGGTTGGGGGTGGGGGGTGTCCGGGTAAGTGTATGTTCAAGTGTTGGCCTGTGGAGGAGTGTGGAGGGAGGCTGATTTTCTTAATTCTGACCCCAGTTAGGGTGCTGGAAGGTGCTGGGAGGTGCTGGGAGGTCCAGGGGGTGGTTGTGGAGGTAGTTTACCCGGGGGAAAGTACCTGTTTTGTGGGTAATTAAAGTGACTTTGGTGATTTGGGTCATTTTTTGGTACTTCTAATATTGAGCTTTCCAGGTGTTTGTGAGGTGCATCGATACTTCCCGGATGACTTTTAGCCTGGGACTGCACTCGTTTCCCGGGTACGTGTCCCTGAGTGTAGGTGGGGGGTTATTTTCTTCATTTTAACCATTTTGACCATTTTTAGTGAATTTAATGTGTTTTTTGCGAGGTGTTTGTATTTTTTACCGGTACTTTCCCGGATGAATTTTATCCAGCCACTGCACATGCATCACGGGGAGGTGGTCCTGAATATTCCTGTATGGTTCTTTTATTCATTTTAACCATTTTGGCCACTTTTGTTCATTAAAATGTTGTGTTTGTGAGGTGTATTTAAGGTGCATCGATACTTCCCGGATGAATTTTCGCCTGGGACTGCACTCGTTTCCCCGGGTAGGTGTTCCTGCGTGTAGGTGGGGGGTTATTTTCTTCATTTTAACCATTTTGGTCATTTAATACAGGGGCATGTTGCGGAGGTGTTTCTGCGGGGTTGGGGTGGGGGGGTGTCCGGGTAAGTGTATGTTCAAGTGTTGGCCTGTGGAGGAGTGTGGAGGGAGGCTGATTTTCTTAATTCTGACCCCAGTTAGGGTGCTGGAAGGTGCTGGGGAGGTGCTGGGAGGTCCAGGGGGGTGGTTGTGGAGGTAGTTTACCCGGGGAAAGTACCTGTTTTTGTGGGTAATTAAAGTGACTTTGGGTGATTTGGGTCATTTTTTGGTACTTCTAATATTGAGCTTTCCAGGTGTTTGTGAGGTGCATCGATACTTCCGGATGACTTTTAGCCTGGGACTGCACTCGTTTCCCGGGTACGTGTCCCTGAGTGTAGGTGGGGGGTTATTTTCTTCATTTTAACCATTTTGGCCAGTTTTGGTCATTGTAATATGTGTTTTGCGAGGTGTTTGTATTTTTTACGGTACTTCCCGGACGAATTTTATCCAGCCACTGCACATGCATCACGGGGGAGGTGGTCCTGAATATTCCTGTATGGTTCTTTTATTCATTTTCACCATTTTGACCATTTTTAGTGAATTTAATGTGTTTTTTGCGAGGTGTTTGTATTTTTTACCGGTACTTCCCGGATGAATTTTATCCAGCCACTGCAACATGCATCACGGGGAGGTGGTCTTGAATTTTCCTGGTTAGTTATTTTATTCATTTTAAGCGTTTTAATAATTTTTATAATTTTTCCAAGTTTTGGCCTCAGTGCTGTTTGTACTCTGACATATTTTCACAAATTCTCGATTTGTACTACCAAGTGTACGAAACTCGGGGAGGGCCAGGGATGGGTTTTAACCCAGGGAGGGGGCTTAAGAGTGGGGGCACGGGACCCCCTGGAGCACGGGGGGCACAGGGGCATGTTGCGGAGGTGTTTCTGCGGGGTTGGGGTGGGGGGTGTCCGGGGTAAGTGTATGTTCAAGTGTTGGCCTGTGGAGGAGTGTGGAGGGAGGCTGATTTTCTTATTCTGACCCCAGTTAGGGTGCTGGAAGGTGCTGGGAGGTGCTGGGAGGTCCAGGGGGGTGGTTGTGGAGGTAGTTTACCCGGGGAAAGTACCTGTTTTGTGGGTAATTAAAGTGACTTTGGTGATTTGGGTCATTTTTTGGTACTTCTAATATTGAGCTTTCCAGGTGTTTGTGAGGTGCATCGATACTTCCCGGATGACTTTTAGCCCTGGGACTGCACTCGTTTCCCGGGTACGTGTCCCTGAGTGTAGGTGGGGGGTTATTTTCTTCATTTTAACCATTTTGACCATTTTTAGTGAATTTAATGTGTTTTTTGCGAGGTGTTTGTATTTTTTACCCGGTACTTCCCGGATGAATTTTATCCAGCCACTGCACATGCATCACGGGGAGGTGGTCCTGAATATTCCTGTATGGTTCTTTTATTCATTTTAACCATTTTGGCCACTTTTGTTCATTAAAATGTTGTGTTTGTGAGGGTGTATTTAAGGTGCATCGATACTTCCCGGATGAATTTTCGCCTGGGACTGCACTCGTTTCCCGGGGTAGGTGTTCCTGCGTGTAGGTGGGGGGTTTATTTTCTTCATTTTAACCATTTTGGTCATTTAATACAGGGGCATGTTGCGGAGGTGTTTCTGCGGGGGTTGGGGTGGGGGGGGTGTCCGGGTAAGTGTATGTTCAAGTGTTGGCCTGTGGAGGAGTGTGGAGGGAGGCTGATTTTCTTAATTCTGACCCCAGTTAGGGGTGCTGGAAGGTGCTGGGGAGGTGCTGGGAGGTCCAGGGGGTGGTTGTGGAGGTAGTTTACCCGGGGAAAGTACCTGTTTTGTGGGTAATTAAAGTGACTTTGGTGATTTGGGTCATTTTTTTGGTACTTCTAATATTGAGCTTTCCAGGTGTTTGTGAGGTGCATCGATACTTCCCGGATGACTTTTAGCCCTGGGACTGCACTCGTTTCCCGGGTACGTGTCCCTGAGTGTAGGTGGGGGGTTATTTTCTTCATTTTAACCATTTTGGCCAGTTTTGGTCATTGTAATATGTGTTTTGCGAGGTGTTTGTATTTTTTACCGGTACTTCCCGGACGAATTTTATCCAGCCACTGCACATGCATCACGGGGAGGTGGTCCTGAATATTCCTGTATGGTTCTTTTATTCATTTTCACCATTTTGACCATTTTTAGTGAATTTAATGTGTTTTTTGCGAGGTGTTTTGTATTTTTTACCGGTACTTCCCGGATGAATTTTATCCAGCCACTGCACATGCATCACGGGGAGGTGGTCTTGAATTTTCCTGGTTAGTTATTTTATTCATTTTAAGCGTTTTAATAATTTTTATAATTTTTCCAAGTTTTGGCCTCAGTGCTGTTTGTACTCTGACATATTTTCACAAATTCTCGATTTGTACTACCAAGTGTACGAAACTCGGGGAGGGCCAGGGATGGGTTTTAACCCAGGGAGGGGGGCTTAAGAGTGGGGGCACGGGACCCCCTGGAGCACGGGGGCACAGGGGCATGTTGCGGAGGTGTTTCTGCGGGGTTGGGGTGGGGGGTGTCCGGGTAAGTGTATGTTCAAGTGTTGGCCTGTGGAGGAGTGTGGAGGGAGGCTGATTTTCTTAATTCTGACCCCAGTTAGGGTGCTGGAAGGTGCTGGGAGGTGCTGGGAGGGTCCAGGGGGTGGTTGTGGAGTGTAGTTTACCCGGGGGAAAGTACCTGTTTTGTGGGTAATTAAAGTGACTTTGGTGATTTGGGTCATTTTTTGGTACTTCTAATATTGAGCTTTCCAGGTGTTTGTGAGGTGCATCGATACTTCCCGGATGACTTTTAGCCTGGGACTGCACTCGTTTCCCGGGTACGTGTCCCTGAGTGTAGGTGGGGGGTTATTTTCTTCATTTTAACCATTTTGACCATTTTTAGTGAATTTAATGTGTTTTTTGCGAGGTGTTTGTATTTTTTACCGGTACTTCCCGGATGAATTTTATCCAGCCACTGCACATGCATCACGGGGAGGTGGTCCTGAATATTCCTGTATGGTTCTTTTATTCATTTTAACCATTTTGGCCACTTTTGTTCATTAAAATGTTGTGTTTGTGAGGTGTATTTAAGGTGCATCGATACTTCCCGGATGAATTTTCGCCCTGGGACTGCACTCGTTTCCCGGGTAGGTGTTCCTGCGTGTAGGTGGGGGGTTATTTTCTTCATTTTAACCATTTTGGTCATTTAATACAGGGGCATGTTGCGGAGGTGTTTCTGCGGGGGTTGGGGTGGGGGGGTGTCCGGGTAAGTGTATGTTCAAGTGTTGGCCTGTGGAGGAGTGTGGAGGGAGGCTGATTTTCTTAATTCTGACCCCAGTTAGGGTGCTGGAAGGTGCTGGGAGGTGCTGGGAGGTCCAGGGGGTGGTTGTGGAGGTAGTTTACCCGGGGAAAGTACCTGTTTTGTGGGTAATTAAAGTGACTTTGGTGATTTGGGTCATTTTTTGGTACTTCTAATATTGAGCTTTCCAGGTGTTTGTGAGGTGCATCGATACTTCCCGGATGACTTTTAGCCTGGGACTGCACTCGTTTCCCGGGTACGTGTCCCTGAGTGTAGGTGGGGGGTTATTTTCTTCATTTTAACCATTTTTGGCCAGTTTTGGTCATTGTAATATGTGTTTTGCGAGGTGTTTGTATTTTTTACCGGTACTTCCCGGACGAATTTTATCCAGCCACTGCACATGCATCACGGGGAGGTGGTCCTGAATATTCCTGTATGGTTCTTTTATTCATTTTCACCATTTTGACCATTTTTAGTGAATTTAATGTGTTTTTTGCGAGGTGTTTGTATTTTTTACCGGTACTTCCCGGATGAATTTTATCCAGCCACTGCACATGCATCACGGGGAGGTGGTCTTGAATTTTCCTGGTTAGTTATTTTATTCATTTTAAGCGTTTTAATAATTTTTATAATTTTTCCAAGTTTTGGCCTCAGTGCTGTTTGTACTCTGACATATTTTCACAAATTCTCGATTTGTACTACCAAGTGTACGAAACTCGGGGAGGGCCAGGGATGGGTTTTAACCCAGGGAGGGGGGCTTAAGAGTGGGGGCACGGGACCCCCTGGAGCACGGGGGCACAGGGGGCATGTTGCGGAGGTGTTTCTGCGGGGTTGGGGTGGGGGGGTGTCCGGGTAAGTGTATGTTCAAGTGTTGGCCTGTGGAGGAGTGTGGAGGGAGGCTGATTTTCTTAATTCTGACCCCAGTTAGGGTGCTGGAAGGTGCTGGGAGGTGCTGGGAGGTCCAGGGGGGTGGTTGTGGAGGTAGTTTACCCGGGGAAAGTACCTGTTTTGTGGGTAATTAAAGTGACTTTGGTGATTTGGGTCATTTTTTGGTACTTCTAATATTGAGCTTTCCAGGTGTTTGTGAGGTGCATCGATACTTCCCGGATGACTTTTAGCCTGGGACTGCACTCGTTTCCCGGGTACGTGTCCCTGAGTGTAGGTGGGGGGGTTATTTTCTTCATTTTAACCATTTTGACCATTTTTAGTGAATTTAATGTGTTTTTTGCGAGGTGTTTGTATTTTTTACCGGTACTTCCCGGATGAATTTTATCCAGCCACTGCACATGCATCACGGGGAGGTGGTCCTGAATATTCCTGTATGGTTCTTTTATTCATTTTAACCATTTTGGCCACTTTTGTTCATTAAAATGTTGTGTTTGTGAGGTGTATTTAAGGTGCATCGATACTTCCCGGATGAATTTTCGCCTGGGACTGCACTCGTTTCCCGGGTAGGTGTTCCTGCGTGTAGGTGGGGGGTTATTTTCTTCATTTTAACCATTTTGGTCATTTAATACAGGGGCATGTTGCGGAGGTGTTTCTGCGGGGTTGGGGTGGGGGGGGTGTCCGGGTAAGTGTATGTTCAAGTGTTGGCCTGTGGAGGAGTGTGGAGGGAGGCTGATTTTCTTAATTCTGACCCCAGTTAGGGTGCTGGAAGGTGCTGGGAGGTGCTGGGAGGTCCAGGGGGGTGGTTGTGGAGGTAGTTTACCCGGGGAAAGTACCTGTTTTTGTGGGTAATTAAAGTGACTTTGGTGATTTGGTCATTTTTTGGTACTTCTAATATTGAGCTTTCCAGGTGTTTGTGAGGTGCATCGATACTTCCCGGATGACTTTTAGCCTGGGACTGCACTCGTTTCCCGGGTACGTGTCCCTGAGTGTAGGTGGGGGGTTATTTTCTTCATTTTAACCATTTTGGCCAGTTTTGGTCATTGTAATATGTGTTTTGCGAGGTGTTTGTATTTTTTACCGGTACTTCCCGGACGAATTTTATCCAGCCACTGCACATGCATCACGGGGAGGTGGTCCTGAATATTCCTGTATGGTTCTTTTATTCATTTTCACCATTTTGACCATTTTTAGTGAATTTAATGTGTTTTTTGCGAGGTGTTTGTATTTTTTACCGGTACTTCCCGGATGAATTTTATCCAGCCACTGCACATGCATCACGGGGAGGTGGTCTTGAATTTTCCTGGTTAGTTATTTTATTCATTTTAAGCGTTTTTAATAATTTTTATAATTTTTCCAAGTTTTTGGCCTCAGTGCTGTTTGTACTCTGACATATTTTCACAAATTCTCGATTTGTACTACCAAGTGTACGAAACTCGGGGAGGGCCAGGGATGGGTTTTAACCCAGGGAGGGGGGCTTAAGAGTGGGGGCACGGGGACCCCCTGGAGCACGGGGGCACAGGGGCATGTTGCGGAGGTGTTTCTGCGGGGTTGGGGTGGGGGGTGTCCGGGTAAGTGTATGTTCAAGTGTTGGCCTGTGGAGGAGTGTGGAGGGGAGGCTGATTTTCTTAATTCTGACCCCCAGTTAGGGTGCTGGAAGGTGCTGGGAGGTGCTGGGAGGTCCAGGGGGGGTGGTTGTGGAGGTAGTTTACCCGGGGGAAAGTACCTGTTTTGTGGGTAATTAAAGTGACTTTGGTGATTTGGGTCATTTTTTTGGTACTTCTAATATTGAGCTTTCCAGGTGTTTTGTGAGGTGCATCGATACTTCCCGGATGACTTTTAGCCTGGGACTGCACTCGTTTCCCGGGTACGTGTCCCTGAGTGTAGGTGGGGGGGTTATTTTCTTCATTTTAACCATTTTGACCATTTTTAGTGAATTTAATGTGTTTTTTTGCGAGGTGTTTGTATTTTTTACCGGTACTTCCCGGATGAATTTTATCCAGGCCACTGCACATGCATCACGGGGAGGTGGTCCTGAATATTCCTGTATGGTTCTTTTATTCATTTTAACCATTTTGGCCACTTTTGTTCATTAAAATGTTGTGTTTGTGAGGTGTATTTAAGGTGCATCGATACTTCCCGGATGAATTTTCGCCTGGGACTGCACTCGTTTCCCGGGTAGGTGTTCCTGCGTGTAGGTGGGGGGTTATTTTCTTCATTTTAACCATTTTGGTCATTTAATACAGGGGCATGTTGCGGAGGTGTTTCTGCGGGGGTTGGGGTGGGGGGGGTGTCCGGGTAAGTGTATGTTCAAGTGTTGGCCTGTGGAGGAGTGTGGAGGGAGGCTGATTTTCTTAATTCTGACCCCAGTTAGGGTGCTGGAAGGTGCTGGGAGGGTGCTGGGAGGTCCAGGGGGGTGGTTGTGGAGGTAGTTTACCCGGGGGAAAGTACCTGTTTTGTGGGTAATTAAAGTGACTTTGGTGATTTGGGGTCATTTTTTGGTACTTCTAATATTGAGCTTTCCAGGTGTTTGTGAGGTGCATCGATACTTCCCGGATGACTTTTAGCCTGGGGACTGGCACTCGTTTCCCGGGTACGTGTCCCTGAGTGTAGGGTGGGGGGGTTATTTTCTTCATTTTAACCATTTTGGCCAGTTTTGGTCATTGTAATATGTGTTTTGCGAGGTGTTTGTATTTTTTTACGGTACTTCCCGGACGAATTTTATCCAGCCACTGCACATGCATCACGGGGGAGGTGGTCCTGAATATTCCTGTATGGTTCTTTTATTCATTTTCACCATTTTGACCATTTTTAGTGAATTTAATGTGTTTTTTGCGAGGTGTTTGTATTTTTTACCGGTACTTCCCGGATGAATTTTATCCAGCCACTGCACATGCATCACGGGGAGGTGGTCTTGAATTTTCCTGGTTAGTTATTTTATTCATTTTAAGCGTTTTAATAATTTTTATAATTTTTCCAAGTTTTGGCCTCAGTGCTGTTTGTACTCTGACATATTTTCACAAATTCTCGATTTGTACTACCAAGTGTACGAAACTCGGGGAGGGCCAGGGATGGGTTTTAACCCAGGGAGGGGGCTTAAGAGTGGGGGCACGGGACCCCCTGGAGCACGGGGGCACAGGGGCATGTTGCGGAGGTGTTTTCTGCGGGGTTGGGGGTGGGGGGGTGTCCGGGTAAGTGTATGTTCAAGTGTTGGCCTGTGGAGGAGTGTGGAGGGAGGCTGATTTTCTTAATTCTGACCCCAGTTAGGGTGCTGGAAGGTGCTGGGAGGTGCTGGGAGGTCCAGGGGGTGGTTGTGGAGGTAGTTTACCCGGGGAAAGTACCTGTTTTGTGGGTAATTAAAGTGACTTTGGTGATTTGGGGTCATTTTTTGGTACTTCTAATATTGAGCTTTCCAGGTGTTTGTGAGGTGCATCGATACTTCCCGGATGACTTTTAGCCTGGGGACTGCACTCGTTTCCCGGGTACGTGTCCCTGAGTGTAGGGTGGGGGGGTTATTTTCTTCATTTTAACCATTTTGACCATTTTTAGTGAATTTAATGTGTTTTTTTGCGAGGTGTTTGTATTTTTTACCGGTACTTCCCGGATGAATTTTATCCAGCCACTGCACATGCATCACGGGGAGGTGGTCCTGAATATTCCTGTATGGTTCTTTTATTCATTTTAACCATTTTGGCCACTTTTGTTCATTAAAATGTTGTGTTTGTGAGGTGTATTTAAGGTGCATCGATACTTCCCGGATGAATTTTCGCCTGGGGACTGCACTCGTTTCCCGGGTAGGTGTTCCTGCGTGTAGGTGGGGGGGTTATTTTCTTCATTTTAACCATTTTGGTCATTTAATACAGGGGCATGTTGCGGAGGTGTTTCTGCGGGGTTGGGGTGGGGGGGGTGTCCGGGTAAGTGTATGTTCAAGTGTTGGCCTGTGGAGGAGTGTGGAGGGAGGCTGATTTTCTTAATTCTGACCCCAGTTAGGGTGCTGGAAGGTGCTGGGAGGTGCTGGGAGGTCCAGGGGGTGGTTGTGGAGGTAGTTTACCCGGGGAAAGTACCTGTTTTGTGGGTAATTAAAGTGACTTTGGTGATTTGGGTCATTTTTTGGTACTTCTAATATTGAGCTTTCCAGGTGTTTGTGAGGTGCATCGATACTTCCCGGATGACTTTTAGCCTGGGACTGCACTCGTTTCCCGGGTACGTGTCCCTGAGTGTAGGTGGGGGGTTATTTTCTTCATTTTAACCATTTTGGCCAGTTTTGGTCATTGTAATATGTGTTTTGCGAGGTGTTTGTATTTTTTACCGGTACTTCCCGGGACGAATTTTATCCAGCCACTGCACATGCATCACGGGGAGGTGGTCCTGAATATTCCTGTATGGTTCTTTTATTCATTTTCACCATTTTGACCATTTTTAGTGAATTTAATGTGTTTTTTGCGAGGTGTTTGTATTTTTTACCGGTACTTCCCGGATGAATTTTATCCAGCCACTGCACATGCATCACGGGGAGGTGGTCTTGAATTTTCCTGGTTAGTTATTTTATTCATTTTAAGCGTTTTAATAATTTTTATAATTTTTCCAAGTTTTGGCCTCAGTGCTGTTTGTACTCTGACATATTTTCACAAATTCTCGATTTGTACTACCAAGTGTACGAAACTCGGGGAGGGCCAGGGATGGGTTTTAACCCAGGGAGGGGGCTTAAGAGTGGGGGCACGGGACCCCCTGGAGCACGGGGGGCACAGGGGCATGTTGCGGAGGTGTTTCTGCGGGGTTGGGGTGGGGGGTGTCCGGGTAAGTGTATGTTCAAGTGTTGGCCTGTGGAGGAGTGTGGAGGGAGGCTGATTTTCTTAATTCTGACCCCAGTTAGGGTGCTGGAAGGTGCTGGGAGGTGCTGGGAGGTCCAGGGGGGTGGTTGTGGAGGTAGTTTACCCGGGGAAAGTACCTGTTTTGTGGGTAATTAAAGTGACTTTGGTGATTTGGGTCATTTTTTGGTACTTCTAATATTGAGCTTTCCAGGTGTTTGTGAGGTGCATCGATACTTCCCGGATGACTTTTAGCCTGGGACTGCACTCGTTTCCCGGGTACGTGTCCCTGAGTGTAGGTGGGGGGTTATTTTCTTCATTTTAACCATTTTGACCATTTTTAGTGAATTTAATGTGTTTTTTGCGAGGTGTTTGTATTTTTTACCGGTACTTCCCGGATGAATTTTATCCAGCCACTGCACATGCATCACGGGGAGGTGGTCCTGAATATTCCTGTATGGTTCTTTTATTCATTTTAACCATTTTGGCCACTTTTGTTCATTAAAATGTTGTGTTTGTGAGGTGTATTTAAGGTGCATCGATACTTCCCGGATGAATTTTCGCCTGGGACTGCACTCGTTTCCCGGGTAGGTGTTCCTGCGTGTAGGTGGGGGGTTATTTTCTTCATTTTAACCATTTTGGTCATTTAATACAGGGGCATGTTGCGGAGGTGTTTCTGCGGGGGTTGGGGTGGGGGGGTGTCCGGGTAAGTGTATGTTCAAGTGTTGGCCTGTGGAGGAGTGTGGAGGGAGGCTGATTTTCTTAATTCTGACCCCAGTTAGGGTGCTGGAAGGTGCTGGGAGGTGCTGGGAGGTCCAGGGGGTGGTTGTGGAGGTAGTTTACCCGGGGAAAGTACCTGTTTTGTGGGTAATTAAAGTGACTTTGGTGATTTGGGTCATTTTTTGGTACTTCTAATATTGAGCTTTCCAGGTGTTTGTGAGGGTGCATCGATACTTCCCGGATGACTTTTAGCCTGGGACTGCACTCGTTTTCCCGGGTACGTGTCCCTGAGTGTAGGTGGGGGGTTATTTTCTTCATTTTAACCATTTTGGCCAGTTTTGGTCATTGTAATATGTGTTTTGCGAGGTGTTTGTATTTTTTACCGGTACTTCCCGGACGAATTTTATCCAGCCACTGCACATGCATCACGGGGAGGTGGTCCTGAATATTCCTGTATGGTTCTTTTATTCATTTTCACCATTTTGACCATTTTTAGTGAATTTAATGTGTTTTTTGCGAGGTGTTTGTATTTTTTACCGGTACTTCCCGGATGAATTTTATCCAGCCACTGCACATGCATCACGGGGAGGTGGTCTTGAATTTTCCTGGTTAGTTATTTTATTCATTTTAAGCGTTTTAATAATTTTTATAATTTTTCCAAGTTTTGGCCTCAGTGCTGTTTGTACTCTGACATATTTTCACAAATTCTCGATTTGTACTACCAAGTGTACGAAACTCGGGGAGGGGCCAGGGATGGGTTTTAACCCAGGGAGGGGGCTTAAGAGTGGGGGCACGGGACCCCCTGGAGCACGGGGGCACAGGGGCATGTTGCGGAGGTGTTTCTGCGGGGTTGGGGGTGGGGGGTGTCCGGGTAAGTGTATGTTCAAGTGTTGGCCTGTGGAGGAGTGTGGAGGGAGGCTGATTTTCTTAATTCTGACCCCAGTTAGGGTGCTGGAAGGTGCTGGGAGGTGCTGGGAGGTCCAGGGGGTGGTTGTGGAGGTAGTTTACCCGGGGAAAGTACCTGTTTTGTGGGTAATTAAAGTGACTTTGGTGATTTGGGTCATTTTTTGGTACTTCTAATATTGAGCTTTCCAGGTGTTTGTGAGGTGCATCGATACTTCCCGGATGACTTTTAGCCTGGGACTGCACTCGTTTCCCGGGTACGTGTCCCTGAGTGTAGGTGGGGGGTTATTTTCTTCATTTTAACCATTTTGACCATTTTTAGTGCAATTTAATGTGTTTTTTGCGAGGTGTTTGTATTTTTTACCGGTACTTCCCCGGATGAATTTTATCCAGCCACTGCACATGCATCACGGGGAGGTGGTCCTGAATATTCCTGTATGGTTCTTTTATTCATTTTAACCATTTTGGCCACTTTTGTTCATTAAAATGTTGTGTTTGTGAGGTGTATTTAAGGTGCATCGATACTTCCCGGATGAATTTTCGCCTGGGACTGCACTCGTTTCCCGGGTAGGTGTTCCTGCGTGTAGGTGGGGGGTTATTTTCTTCATTTTAACCATTTTGGTCATTTAATACAGGGGCATGTTGCGGAGGTGTTTCTGCGGGGTTGGGGTGGGGGGGTGTCCGGGTAAGTGTATGTTCAAGTGTTGGCCTGTGGAGGAGTGTGGAGGGAGGCTGATTTTCTTAATTCTGACCCCCAGTTAGGGTGCTGGAAGGTGCTGGGAGGTGCTGGGAGGTCCAGGGGGTGGTTGTGGAGGTAGTTTACCCGGGGAAAGTACCTGTTTTGTGGGTAATTAAAGTGACTTTGGTGATTTGGGGTCATTTTTTGGTACTTCTAATATTGAGCTTTCCAGGTGTTTGTGAGGTGCATCGATACTTCCCGGATGACTTTTAGCCTGGGACTGCACTCGTTTCCCGGGTACGTGTCCCTGAGGTGTAGGTGGGGGGTTTATTTTCTTCATTTTAACACATTTTGGCCAGTTTTGGTCATTGTAATATGTGTTTTGCGAGGTGTTTG
>JAVDOI010000506.1:0-24852 GCA_032191485.1 Leptoclinus maculatus
ATAAAGATTGTGCAGCTATCGAAAGTAAAGTCATGAAGACACCTCAATTTTATGACTATTATGAATTATTTTCCACAAAAAGGTGTTTCTATCCCAGTCAACTCCTTGTGAAGAGAGTTCTTCTGCATCACAAGTACCGTTAGTACAACATAGATCAATCCACAATGGTGTGTATGTATGTGTGTGTGTATATATATATATATATATATATATATATATATATACATACATACATACATACATACATACATACATACATATATATACATACTGCAGGGTGAGCATCGTATGTGCACCCAGGGTAACATCTTTTGATGTAGGCATAGTAATATGTAAAATAATAATGTACCTGATGCAACATGGAGGTAGCTGTTAGCTAAGTTAAATGGCAGCACATATTAGCATGCATTAGCGTTATAGGATAAGAGCTCGTGGCGTTGCATTTTGTTCACCTGAATCGATATTCAAAAGGCATTAATCATGTTAATGTTCTCATTAGTAGTATTACTGTGTGTACCAACTTGTTCTAAAAGATAAAAACGTAACGCTATATCAAACCATCGGTCAGCGGTAACAAAATAAATAAAAAAACACCAAGTGACCCACTATTAAAGGGGCTTTAGCAGCTAGTTAGCTAGTTAACACACCTGGTGCTATTGCGACAGTCGTGACGTGACGTTACGTTAGCGGTCACTGAGGTTACGTAACGCACACGTTAGCAGGTACAAACCAGCCTGGTTTAGTTTAATTCACTCCACAAAGGCCCGCAGCGGGAAAACAAATACTTGCCAGTCGCCTGTCTGTATCTGTGTCGCTGTTGGGGTTCGTTTTAGGAGAATATTCAGCGTATCGCATCATGTCTCCTCCGTCAACGGTCACTCTGCCGGCGTTCGCCATGTTGCCTCAGCGACGAATGTGAAAGTCACGTGATTCAATGATACAGCATCCGGTTTAAACCTTCAAAATAAAACTCAACGACCGAAATGCGAAGCCCTAAGTAACTTTCTTTCAAGTATCCAGCATCTTTTGGAACTTCAGAAGCTCAATGCAACCTCATCGAGGTTGACTGTTGACTGAGGGTTCCTAGTGGTAAACAATGTGTGATAACATGGCAGCAGCTTTCTATGTGCTATCTCTCCCCTTTTCATCACTCCATTGTCACAATTTTCCATATTTGTTGCCAGCATAGAGGGTAACCTACACAGACTATCATGAAGTAATATATCAATGTAAATCAATGTCACATTTTAATGACACTGAGGACAACATAATTTAACCTTTGACCTCCAATGCTGCAATAGAGCCTATGGGTATCTGACGTGCCTCTGGGTAGTTCCAAACAGAGCTTTAATGATATTACATGAATAACAACAATAACATTTCTCATCAGAATGAACTTAACTTTGTGAAGTTTGTTTCTGATGGAATGTTTGATGTAATATGTGAAAATAATGTGCCCTTCTTTCATAAAAGCACAACACTTTGTATATTTGAACAGTTTGGGACCCTGGACATTTTCAGAAATGGAGCAATCGCAAAAACGCCTCGTGGTGACCATAGTGGCCATTTCACGTTCCACCCTGACCAAATTATACATTTTGTATCATCTCCTGAACCAAACATGATAACACCTTAAAGGCATGTCTACCCCACTGTGTTGGTGGTCAATGGTTACAATGAAACACATACATCATAAACTGTTCATGATTAATCAAGGGTGAATTCTGTGACACTGTGAGAATCAAAGTCTCTAAGGACCTATGCTCGACTTTATAATATTGTGTCTGCATGTATGTTGTGTTTTAAAACTACTCTTTTGTTCATTAACCCTGAAAATACATTGACTTTAAAGAGTATAACAATATTCAAATTGATCTTTACAACTTAGCTTAAAAAGAATGTGTCAAACACAAAGGTTTATTTAAAACATATATATATTTTAGAAACACTGTTTTACTGTTGAACCTATACTTCACACTGAGGCTGGGTCGGGAGGCGGAGTAAGACTGAACCGTATTACACGGAGAACCAGTTCAACCAAATAACAGATATTATGTTCTCAGTCTTTAAATTCTAGTTCATTCTAAGTGACTTTCTTTGATTCTTTAATCACCCTATTATTTAAAGTAAGGATACGCATGCTATATGGATCAACAGATTTAGAATACAATAGCACACATTTGTTCCTTTGTCTTTACATTATAGACTCTTTAAGTCCCTTTGTTTACATGTCAGAAGCTCTTACGTACCTTCTTCGTCCACAGCTCAGGTGGTGGAGGAGGATTAAAGAAAAGTATGATAATGGTGAATAATAATTGAATCATTTGTAAATGTGTTTGCTCTTTTGGTTTTTCTTCAGATCAGTTGTCCAACAGTTGCTTCTCCACAAGTCAGTTTCCAGGCGATCAGGTTTTCTTCAAGAGTTCAGCTTTGCAGCAGAAAGGTTTTCACAGGTGAACTCGTGTGAAGTTCAAGTGAGGATTCAGAGACCCGATGACCTGAAGTAACCTCGGTAGAGCGTCACCGTTCTGTTTCCGTGACTTTCACTGACGTGCGTGTGAGCGAGTGAGAGGGTTGATGGACGGTTAATGGATGATAACACATCGTTGGACTGATGTGTTTCGTGATGCGTCTCGTCTTCATCTGCCTCTGCAGAAACTCCTGCAGCATCTCATACTCACTACTTCATTTACTGATATTCATTTACACATCAAGAAATGAGTACAATCAAAGTAATACATTGTGATCTGAAAGGATTAATAACCACCAACCTGGTCATAACCTAGTTATTAACGATGAAAACTGACCCAATAGCCAACAGCTGTAATATTATAAAAGCGTATGCAGTTGTGGAATGGAACATATTGCTTCCTATGCAGCTCCCTCATTGTGGTAGAGACTCTGCTGACAGACCAACTGATGTCATGAATGTCTTTGAGCTACAAGTGAAGGTTGTGTAACAATGATTACTGATCTATCGGCCTGAGATCACTGATCATTAAAATAATGGAAGCGTAGCCTCGAGAAACGTTCACCAAAGCGTAACGATTCGTAGCTTGTTTCATATTCCTTTAGACCAGTTCAGCACATTCATGATGGGATTACATGTGTTCCAGCAGTGGTTATTATCTTCTCTCTCAGCTCTACAATGTAAATGTGATTCAGAGGAAACAGCAAATAACTAGGTTCTCTTGTGACATACGTTAAACCGGACACATCCCGATCCTTCCATCATTCAGTGACATCTAGTGCTTCAGCTGATCTCTCGTGCTGATGCTGAACCACAGCTGCAGCTTCTGGGGACACAGCAGTAAGGTTTAGGACACCATGTGATGTTGCTCCATGAAAAGCTCCTCAAACCTCAGTCTGATGACAGAGCTGCAGCTCCCAAATGTTGAACCCAGCATTGAGGTTGTTCTCCTATAAATTCATGCATGGCTTTAATGAGGAGCAATTCAGGTCGCAATCCAGTGTTTCATGCTCGGGGAAATATGTTTTAATCACTTGTTTCACAATGCAAGTTCAAATGACGTCTATTCTGTACCTGATCGCAGTGTAAGGCTGTCTCCCTGGTCCCAGCACGGGACCGCTGCTGTCAATGACTTCTTTGTGTTTGACTTGTTGAATCCAGGACGGAGTGCTCGCTGCCTCAAACGAAGATCTAGTGGGATTCTGTGTGGTTCACATTGCATGATACATCTATAAGGGATCGGGTTTAGCAGTGAATATGTTGGACACACTGTTACTGAACAGGGGCCTCCTCAGTGTAACGTGTTTATTGACGGAGTGAGAGTGGACAGATTCAATACGATGGATAAACCTGCTAGAGAATTCATTTCTCATGAAGGTTTTTGTATTATTTTGTATTTCTGCTTTATCAGAAATAAACGACAAAAAGTTAATATTATTCTGATAAGAAATGTTGTTATTGTTGTTATTCATGTAATATATCATTTTTAAAGCTCTTTATGGAGGACTCGTCCAAAGGCCCATCAGAAGTTACTTATCGGGCATTTGAGGCATTCAGAATTTGCCCTATTGCAGCGTTAGAGGGCAAAGGTTGAATTCTGTTGTCCTTAGTGTCATTCAAATGTGACCGGTAGATCGATTATAGTCTAATCTTTACAATGATATAAGACTTCAGGATATTCTGGTTACTCTCTGTTAGACTGCCTTTATTTTTAAAATAGCGAAAACATTTGGAAACAATGTAATGATGGAGTGATTGCTCTCGGAATTATTTTTTTTACAGTTTTTTCAGGATAAAAATAAACTTGTTTCTAGGGTTGAAATATTTCAAGAAGTTACACAACGTAGTCCTCCAACTCCCATCATGCACCGCGGTGATTTATCCGGAAGAAAACCTCCGCTTCTCCCTTGCACTTCCTCTTTCCGTCAACGGAGTTTAGGTATGACATCTACAGTCTGATTCCCTTCGTAAAATCTGCTCTAAATCATGATTTTGTTAGTTCATCCACTGTAATACAACACTTCTAAATGTTCGCTAGATGTATGAGAATAAGTTGTACTGAGTATTTTATTGGCAGACATGTTTTGAAGCATTTAATTGTGGTTGTGAGTGGCTCCGTGATAACATGGTGCAGTAACGGCGGTGTTTAACGGCTAAAAGGCCGGTAGCAGCTACAAGCGGGAAGGGTCTGTGTTTCATCTTTTAAGTGAGCCGTTTACACAAGTTATATTTAATTAATATGTATTTATAACTGCCAGTAAACGTACAGCAAGTTGCGCTGTAACTGTCAAACGATATCCCGCTGTATAGCGTGACGTTAGCATACTTTAGGTCACGGTGGCTAGCTTGCTATGCTGAGGATAGCTTCTAAGTGAAACATTTAGTTTGGAACATCAGGTTTAAGTTGCTCTTAAATGCTGTTTAGGAAACTCCTGTCATGGGGGCTTAATAACTTTCCCTTCAGAAAGTGAACTCGTTGAATTAAGTCAGTAATTATCCATTAGCATTAGCCACAGGCCTCAAAGCTAGCACTCGCATGCCCAGCTGGTAAATAACGCTGTCTTGTGGTCTTGTTTCAGTACACGATGGGACGTGTGATCAGGGGACAGAGAAAGGGTGCGGGCTCCGTGTTCAAAGCCCACATCAAGCACAGGAAAGGTGCCGCTAAACTCCGTCACATCGACTTCGCTGAACGCCATGGTTACATCAAGGGGATCGTGAAGGTAAAGTTAGTTTAGCACTCGGACACGTTTTTTAGGAGCAGATTGAAGTCCTCATATTTGTTGGTGAATGCAGACTGACGTTTCCTATGGTGGTCTACCCTATCTCTCTCTCTCTCAGGATATTATCCACGACCCTGGCCGTGGTGCTCCCCTGGCCAAAGTGGCCTTCCGTGACCCGTACCGCTTCAAGAAGAGGACGGAACTCTTCATCGCTGCTGAGGGCATCCACACCGGACAGTTCATCTACTGCGGCAAGAAGGGTACGAGGCAGATGAACACAGTACCGGTCTGCTGTCCTAGCACTCCCAGCGTGGTTCACATGTGACGGGGTCATTATAGATGCAGTTGTTTTGCTTGCACGTCTTCAAGCGATGGATTTGAAAACATATTTTTGCTTTAATGTTAAACTCAAAGTTAATTCACGATCATTTAAAGTTTTTCGGAAATGTTATTATGGCGGACTTGGTGAGATTGCAGTCACGATGTTAATGGAAACAAATATTATGTAGGTTTAAAAAAAATGGGCTTAAAAACATTGAAATTGTCAGCACATTTGGATAGTAACCATTTTGGTGAATTTAGTTCACCTTCGGTGTTTTAAGTGCGTTAAATAGAAGCATGTTGGACTAATTTCACTGCATCTGTGGCATCTTTCTGTATGCTGTTATGGTGCCTCAAAATCCCTTTGACATGAGTGAATCTCATGTTTACGTTCAGTCTTGCATGTGCAGCCTAAAGGGAGTTGCATCCAAAGTAGTAAGGGTGCTCTGATCAGGATTTTTGGGGCCGATCAACGGGGACCAGTGTAGTCTAATCAGATCACGGGGTCTGTCTGGAGTAATTTCTCCACGCCGGTCAATAAGCGGTTCTGCTCTTTGTATGCGTGAGTGTCTGCTTGATTCTCTCTGGGCAGGAACATTAGAAAGGGTAGGCAAGCATTCGTTTATATCATATGAAATGTATCCTTTTATATTTTTAACTATCAGTGTGGTTTCTTGTCAGATTAGCTAATGGAAAAAACTAGATCAGAGAGGCGCCGAAACTGTTGGTGCAGATGGCGAGCCGGCTGTGGAGCTCCGCGGTGCCGGGCCTTCACGCTCATGTGTCTCTCTGAGCAGGAGAGAAAGCAGGCAAATGAGTATTGAACATGTTTAAACTTAGAATCGGTGCGTCGTCTGATTGGCCTTTCATGGAGACCACAAATCAAACTTCTTAGAATGATCATCAGCTGATGACGATCGGAGCACCATCTCAAAGTTGTGCGATGGGATTGTTTGAATAAGGACAGAAATGGGTTCTTGTAAACCGGTGAAATTGAGGTCACATTGTTGGATGGAAGTGTAAGATGTTTCAGTGTGAAGCCCGTGCCTTTTTAAAATATATATATTTTTTTATTTCACAGCTCAGCTCAACATCGGCAATGTCCTGCCCGTTGGCACAATGCCCGAAGGAACCATCATCTGCTGTCTGGAGGAGAAGCCCGGTGACAGAGGCAAGCTGGCCCGCGCATCAGGAAACTACGCCACCGTCATCTCCCACAACCCCGAGACCAAGAAGTCCCGAGTGAAGCTGCCCTCAGGCTCCAAGAAAGTCATCTCCTCTGCCAACAGAGCGGTTGTCGGTAAGGATCCTCAGTGTGTCTTGCGGAGCCGTTTCCTCGTTGTCTCTTGGACGTAAAGTGACGATCATCAGAATACGAGTGTATCGGTGCATTTTCTGACCAGCTCTGCCCTGTTTGTTAAAGGTGTGGTTGCCGGAGGTGGTCGTATTGACAAGCCCATCCTGAAGGCTGGTCGTGCCTACCACAAGTACAAGGCCAAGAGGAACTGCTGGCCACGTGTCCGTGGTGTGGCCATGAACGTAAGTGAACACGAGCACACTGCAGCTATGTTATCTGTGATGCAAACACGAAGAGCCATCACTGGAATTTGCGTTTTTGTTGTTGGTCCCATCAAACAGCTTTATTGGTAGGCCATGTTTTGCAGCGTATCAGAATCTGGAGAAAGGTTTAATAAAGAGAATGGGTGTTTCACGAGGAGGTGACATAAGGCTTTAACGTCTTGTCATGTCTACAGGTCTCCCCACAAGTTCTCAATAGCTAATGGGAACTGTTTTCCAAACCTGTACTTTTTATCTTGAAGAGTTTTTCCGACATTGCACGTGTTAAGTTGAGCACATTGTGATGTGGGTCAGACTGCTCGTCTATGTGAAAGCTGGACCACTACACCTTTTTACCTAATAGGATGGTGTTGGTTTCATCCTTGTGAGAGTCTTCATTTAAAAAAAACAAATCTGTCCTAGTGAAGCACCATGTGACTGTAATGTCTTTAAAATAGAACCACTCACTAAGAGCTTGTTTGATGCCGGGTGTCTGGAGCTAATATAATGCAAATTTTCTGCACTGAAAACAAGGCGAGGGGAGAGGAGGAAGTTTATTTTTGTTCCATCACTGTGCGGATGCGTCTCCAAGAACAAATGCCTGATGTCCCTTTTCTTCTCTCTGTGCAGCCCGTTGAGCATCCCTTCGGTGGTGGTAACCATCAACATATTGGCAAACCCTCAACAATCAGGAGGGACGCACCTGCTGGTCGCAAGGTCGGTCTCATCGCTGCCCGTCGTACAGGCAGACTGCGCGGAACAAAGACCGTCCAGGAGAAGGAGAACTAAATCTGACTTTCTTGATAATAAAACGTGTTCCAAAAGAATCTGTTCAGTTTGTTCATTTCTGGGTCCAAACACGGGTCACTGAGATTAACAAGACACCTTATTGTAGATCATCACAGGTCAGTTATGATTGAACTCATCGTCACAACAGAATAGAGCGGAGCGGTGATATCAGGATCGCCTGGTTTTCTATTTCAAGTGTACTACGAACACAAAACAAGTTTCTGCTTCCAGATGGACAAATAGGATTTATTTACAGTTGTAATATGAAACAGGTTTGTTTTTGGCTTGTAAGGTTGTTTTTACATTAAAAAGATAATTACAAAACAAGAGACTATGATGTTGGCTACTAATCAAACCACACTATTACAGCAGGTAACCTTCCATTTTGATAGTATTGGATACATATAGCTCAGACTGATACAGGACAATGTTGCAAAACCTCGTTCATCCGTTGATATTATAAACCAGTAGCTACGGTTTATATTATGTACGGTTCAATACTAGAAAAGCACGAACTACAGCCTTTTGAAGGAATGTTGAGGTAGGATTTTTACACTAGTCTGAGCCTGGTCTCTGTATCAGGACAGGTGTCGCCCTCATGCCAGTGGTGGATCCATTCGTAGAACGATTTAATAGCGCAGACATTCCAAAGTTTCTGCTCTTTTTGTGGAACAAAGTGGGGATTGTTTTCCTTTGAAGGCATTTTAGACATGCAGAAGTTCTCCAGCATTTCTCAAGAAAAACTACAGAAGCATTACGTATTATCTTGAGACCAGTGGAAGGCTGCCCCACCCCCCTTGAGTTGGGAACAAAGATAAAATCCATGTCGCTCCAAAGAGACCTTTAAAAAAAAAAAAAAAAAAGTCAAAGTTGAAGCAGCAGAGATGTCGTGACTTTAGGTCTGTAGTAGCCAGTACCTCCAGAAACACTGGTTCCTACATTTCCCATAATGCAACTCAGTGGCAGGTAAATCTTTCAACGGCTGTATTGAAGGGTTGACGTCCAGAGTTCAAAACTTGCAGGCTGGTCTACAGACATTTACAGAAACGCTAATTTATGCCCATTTATTAGGTACACCGAACTAAAAGTCATCCAACAGTACTGCGATACATTCTACCTTCATAACAGCCATCTTCTTTTCACTGATTTGGAGGATGTAGTTCGTCGTGCTGCTGAACTGAATTACATCAAGTTATTTCTGTTATTTTGTCCACTCCACTTAGATCAATGGAGGCAGGATAAATAAGTTCAACTGCAGCACAAACTACATCCTCCAACATAACATGCATTGGTTTCAGCTAGGTGTACCTAATAACCTCATCCCAAATGATCAGATGCAGAAACAACCACACACACAACTTCCAAACTTGGTAATCTGCTCGCTTGTGTGTATAGCTGCATGCTTTGTGGATGGACGTTGGCGTAGCTTGGTGGTTGTTGTCCACAAGTAAAAATGAGACACGGGCAAGATTCCATGTTCTTTATTTGCTAAGGGCGCAATGCTTTTTTTGTTATATTTCTGTGCACAAAAAACCTCACAAAGTGAAAGTCCACATCGCGACTGTAGCTCCAGAATTCAACGTCACACCATGGCCAAAACAAAAGTCGGCAAAAAACAGGGCGCAGAACTCTGTACAGTCAATATCTCCTTTAAAAATAACACAAGGACAAAAATGTTCCTCTTAAATCAAATTCTATTTTTTTGTGAAATACAACAAAATAAATTCTATAAAATAAGAGCAAAATATTTAAATATAATACGATGGGCAGAATATTTTCATTTGCAGGAGTATTTGGTATGTTTTAGACAAAAAAAAAAAAAGAAAAGAATAAATTCAAAAAAATACATGCATTCAAGTTACCAATTAAATACAGTATTTACTGATGTTTACCTTTTACTCCTACAGAATTACAAATTAGCTCAAGTTGCAACATGACTAACCAGCCGCTATTCTTACGGTACGACCCTGCTGTGGGACCTGTTCTCCGTGGAGCCACAGGGCGAGGGTCTCACCGAACCCGACCAGCTCCACGGCAGAAAGGCAGCCGACGGGCAACGAGTCCGTCTACGACTAGGCTCTATTGAAGAGACGGAAGCAAACCACACAGTCTATGAGACACCGGGTGACCCCGGTGCAGCGCTTCTGTTGCATATGTTTCATTTTTCAGAATTCCTAACGATGAAAGCTAAGCTGTCTATCCCACCAAAAAACGGACTGCCAAATGTTGAAGTTGGAGGATTATAATGTGCAATTGAAAAGCCACTTATTCATACATTGGTTCAAAATATCGCCCTCATTGGAGATCGGGTAGATGAGTAGAAAAAAACCCCAAACAAAAGAACCTCAGGGTAACAGCACCCTCTGGAGATGTGGATTAAGAACAGCTTTAGGTTGTTATGATCACAAGTCTTCCCTTGGGCTACACTAGTCTGGTGAGAAGCCATGCTAAATGTTACAGCATATTAACTAGAGCTTCAAAAAGGATTGTATTAATTACCAGAACAAAAGAAAAGAAAAAGAAAGGCAATGAGTTTCAGAACAATGTTGCATCACTGCTTTTTCACATCAACCAAAAACACCGTAAAAGTCCACCCAACCATTCCATCACACTAAAACCAACCACAGCTCGTGAGTTGATTTGGCATGGGTCATAAGGTTGCCAAGGAGCTTAAGAATAATAATATAATTATGATAATAACAATGCGTCCTTCTACAGTTGAATGACCAGTAACCGTCCGATGGTAGAACAAACTTTACTGCTGAGCATGGGTGATAAAACAAAGAGGAGTCGTTGTCTTCTTACAGTTTTTTTGGGGCATTTTTCTTATTTATAATATCCACTTTTGTTTTTTTTTCATAATATCTGCGACATCTCCCAACAGCAAACCACACAGAGTTATGCTACTGGGGGATCTGAACAGTCAGAAACATTAACATACTATGTACACCTTTTCGTCGTGTAGACAAGCGCGTCAGCATCGTCAGCTCCGGGTGAATTTGTTTTTTTCTTTATTAGAACTCTTGTCCACTCTCGACCTCTGCAGCCGCCAGCAGGCCCCATGTCGCACGGTCAGGCTGCCCCAGGCCAGGGGAGAGCGCCGCCCGGAGGTGGCCTGGAGCCCTGGCTCTGCCCTGCCCTGGGGCCGGAGAGAGAGAGAGAGAGAGAGAGAGCGAGAGAGAGAGAGAGAGAGAGAGAGAGAGAGCGAGAGAGAGAGAGAGAGAGAGAGAGAGAGAGAGAGAGAGAGAGAGAGAGAAAGAGAGAGGGGCCCGACAAGGAGCTCTGTTGACCGAAGGATGAGAGGAAGGAGAGCAGGACGATTGAGGCTCGAGGCACAGCAGAGGGGGAGAGAGGGGGGACGTTACTCCTTAGGCGGGGCAGGCGCTGGGGTAGTGGAGGAGGTGGTGGGCACGGGGGCCGGGGCCAGGGCCGGAGCCGGAGCCGGGGTCAGGGTCGGGGTCAGGGTCGGGGTCGGGGCGACCTCCTCGGTACTCTCCCAGTTCTCTTGTGCTCGCGGGCCTGGACCGGGAGTGGGACCGGGGCCTGGTGTGGGGGTGGTCTGGGCGGGGCCCGGAGTCGGGGCAGAGGCAGGACCGGGACGCTGAGGGTTGTTCATGTGCTGAGCAGCGGGCCCGGTGTACGGCTGCCCATGGGGGTGGTTGTTCTGTTCGGGAGGAAGTAGACGAAAAACAGTTTAACTAAATACATTCAAACGTAACTCTGATGTGATGAATAAACTAATAATATTAACAAATATCGTCTGTGTATCAAAAGTTAAACAAAAATCATTAAATAATGGTCAATTTGCCGAGAGACTGGAGAGACTGGAGAGACTGGCTACTAGGGGTGCAACGGATCACAAACCTCACGGTTCGGTTCGGATCACGGTTCTTGAGTCACGGTTCGGATCATTTTTCGGATCAACAAAGAAAAGGGGAGGAGTCAAATATAACTTTGCTTTCCATTTATTAATTAAAGAACTTCAAGAACACTTAAAGCAAAGAACTTTGGGCTATAGTCTTACATAAAAACTAAAATATTGAAGATGTCCAATTTGAAATGAAATAAATAAATACAATTAAAACATTCAAGAATATTCAATTCTGTTTAAGTTTAAGTGCAACATGAGGTATGTTGATGCCCTCGTCCTTTGATCAATAGTGAAAGAATATGTGAGCTAGCTTCACTGTTTACACTGAACTGAACTGCTCGGCAACAACTTGGGTCTGTGTTTACTTCCTGTCAGGTTATGTCATTCAAATACACAATAATGTTTACCATTACTGTGACATTATTTTCAAAAAGATGAGAATATCTCCATTGTCTGGGGAGAGGGTAGACCTTTCTGTAGTGACTGTTACTATTGGGCCTGTCTAGCTTCCACTCTGATGCTTCTGTCAGCACCTGCACCAGGTGTGTGTCTGTGTGACTCTCACAGAGGGGGCGTGTCTACAGCACCTGTCTGTGTGACTCTCACAGAGGGGGCGTGTCTACAGCACCTGTCTGTGTGACTCTCACAGAGGGGGCGTGTCTACAGCACCTGTCTGTGTGACTCTCACAGAGGGGGCGTGTCTACAGCACCTGTCTGTGTGACTCTCACAGAGGGGGCGTGTCTACAGCTCCTGTCTGTGTGACTCTCACAGAGGGGGCGTGTCTACAGCACCGGACTATGAATCACTCCTCCGTGGTGAAAGCGGTCACAGTCTTTTCCTTGTCGTATGTCTTTCTTTTTAAATAACGCCTACATACCGTAACGGTTTTGTCCACCACCCTTATCCGTCATTATACTTTACAGGGAAGACAAAATGATCCCAAACTTGTGACTTCAATGACCCGGGGGCTTCTGAAGTTCCTCCGCTGGCCGTGACTTTCGCCGTTAAATGCTTTTAACCTGCTCCGTTCACATGAACACATGCTTTATATCTGTTCACTGACACTCTGCATTGATATTCGGGGACTTGTTACTTGAAAAGGAACAGCAGCAGTACAACTTTATTACACACTATGATGATTACACTGTTAAAAAAAAAAAAAAAAAAAAAAAAGAATACTCAATTGATCCGCGGTTCACGAGTGATCCGAACCGTGAGGGGTGATCCGAACGGATCACGGATCGACCCGTGATCCGTTACACCACTACTGGCTACCATTTAAAGTCACCTTCCACGTCCCTACTCCCATCACATACATCACCGCCATATGTGAACGGGTGAACGTGTGAACGTGTGAACGTGTGAACGTGTGAACGGGTGAACGTGTGAACGGGTGAACGGGTGAACGTGTGAACGGGTGAACGTGTGAACATGTGAACGGGTGAACATGTGAACGGGTGAACGGGTGAACGGGTGAACGTGTGAACATGTGAACGGGTGAACATGTGAACGGGTGAACATGTGAACATGTGAACGGGTGAACATGTGAACCCTGACACGCTACCTGCTGAAACTGAGCGGTTCCAGGAGAGTGCGGGTACAGAGACGTGTCCTCAGGTGGGGAGGAGTCTTGATCATCAGGTGCTTCCTGTTCATCCGGCTCCTGAGCAACGAGAAACAACAGTTAAACACGTCTATAGAACATGTGAACACAACAGTTAAACACGTCTATAGAACATGTGAACACAACAGTTAAACACGTCTATAGAACATGTGAACACAACAGTTAAACACGTCTATAGAACATGTGAACTCAACAGTTAAACACGTCTATAGAACATGTGAACTCAACAGTTAAACACGTCTATAGAACATGTGAACTCAACAGTTAAACACGTCTATAGAACATGTGAACACAACAGTTAAACACTTCTATAGAACATGTGAACTCAACAGTTAAACACTTCTATAGAACATGTGAACACAACAGTTAAACACTTCTATAGAACATGTGAACTCAACAGTTAAACACTTCTATAGAACATGTGAACTCAACAGTTAAACACGTCTATAGAACATGTGAACACAACAGTTAAACACTTCTATAGAACATGTGAACACAACAGTTAAACACGTCTATAGAACATGTGAACACAACAGTTAAACACTTCTATAGAACATGTGAACTCAACAGTTAAACACTTCTATAGAACATGTGAACTCAACAGTTAAACACGTCTATAGAACATGTGAACTCAACAGTTAAACACTTCTATAGAACATGTGAACTCAACAGTTAAACACGTCTATAGAACATGTGAACACAACAGTTAAACACTTCTATAGAACATGTGAACACAACAGTTAAACACTTCTATAGAACATGTGAACTCAACAGTTAAACACTTCTATAGAACATGTGAACTCAACAGTTAAACACTTCTATAGAACATGTGAACTCAACAGTTAAACACGTCTATAGAACATGTGAACTCAACAGTTAAACACGTCTATAGAACATGTGAACTCAACAGTTAAACACTTCTATAGAACATGTGAACACAACAGTTAAACACGTCTATAGAACATGTGAACTCAACAGTTAAACACGTCTATAGAACATGTGAACACAACAGTTAAACACGTCTATAGAACATGTGAACACAACAGTTAAACACGTCTATAGAACATGTGAACTCAACAGTTAAACACGTCTATAGAACATGTGAACTCAACAGTTAAACACGTCTATAGAACATGTGAACTCAACAGTTAAACACGTCTATAGAACATGTGAACTCAACAGTTAAACACGTCTATAGAACATGTGAACTCAACAGTTAAACACGTCTATAGAACATGTGAACTCAACAGTTAAACACGTCTATAGAACATGTGAACTCAACAGTTAAACACTTCTATAGAACATGTGAACACAACAGTTAAACACTTCTATAGAACATGTGAACTCAACAGTTAAACACTTCTATAGAACATGTGAACTCAACAGTTAAACACGTCTATAGAACATGTGAACTCAACAGTTAAACACTTATATAGAACATGTGAACTCAACAGTTAAACACGTCTATAGAACATGTGAACTCAACAGTTAAACACGTCTATAGAACATGTGAACTCAACAGTTAAACACTTCTATAGAACATGTGAACACAACAGTTAAACACGTCTATAGAACATGTGAACTCAACAGTTAAACACGTCTATAGAACATGTGAACACAACAGTTAAACACGTCTATAGAACATGTGAACTCAACAGTTAAACACGTCTATAGAACATGTGAACTCAACAGTTAAACACGTCTATAGAACATGTGAACTCAACAGTTAAACACGTCTATAGAACATGTGAACTCAACAGTTAAACACGTCTATAGAACATGTGAACTCAACAGTTAAACAGACACTTTAACAATATGTTAAAAATCTGATTTAATTTAAATAAAAAAAATATAAAAAAGATTGACATCCTTGTGTTAAGAGGTTGTTTTGTCAAATTGTGTCCTATTTTCCTAAAGGAGTGGTTCTCCCAACTAACTAACAAGTAACTACCAACATGGGGGGAAAAGCCTATTAATACCTCGTATATTAGCTAGCTATATATATATATATATAATTTTTTTCTATATATATATATATATATATATATATAATTTAATTTTTATGCAATTTAGTTTGTCATTTATCTTTGGTCACAATCTGTGTTGCTGGCACATCGTGTACATGTACATCATCTGAGAAGTGAACAGAACAATAATACACGTCTCAGGTGTAAACTGAGTGTAAATACTGTTCGTATAGCCTTACTCAAATCTCCTGTATTCATAACACTTGTATCACATAAATGCACATCAAAAGGGTACCAAAGGAAAATGGAGCAAAGACGACAACATGGGAGAATCTACGAGGCCTCAACGTGACGCAATGCTTCTAGCCTCTGGGTGGCGCTACAGGAACTAAACACCGTGTTCACCGTGTTGGTGATCTAAACACAATAAAAGACGTTCGTTTTCATTTCCTTCCTTTCATGTTGTGGTGTCTGGACATACTGACCTTCCCTGGGCTCCCCTGAGTACACTTGAGCTGTGGATGGAATATTACAGGAGAAGTGTCAACATCAAAATACAAGTAACTTATTTTACATGAGAACAAGATATTTGTAAGCATTGTGAACAGCATGAATCAAGACAAAACACATTCAGCACAACAAACAGTCATAGCCGGAGCTTAGGCCGACATTTAACATTAACGGCTTGTTGGAAACAAGTAACGGTCCAATGAATCTAATACATGTACAAAACAATACAAAACAATCATTTATTCTATCAAAAGTCAGAAAAATCAACAAGCCCAAGAAACCCAAACATATTGAATTTATAAAGACATGAGACAGAAATGAATCATTAAAACGGTTCAACCCAGAACTTCATTACCCTTCAGTGTCATCACATGTACACACTCACACTCAGTCTCTATGTACACCGCTGTTTAAAGGTATGTTTACTGTGGTGTTTCTCCATTATTCATATATTCATATTGTCTTAATCATCAAAGTCCGACAGCGATTTTGACCAGCTGTTCTGAACTACAGATGTTTTACTACTGTTCTGCTGGTCCCTTAGCACAGTCCCTAGGACTGGAGGATCATGTAAAGTGTGTGTGACGGGGACCATGTCAATGCCATTTACCTCCTCGGGACAAAGTTCACAGGCCTTGGCGAGCGTCATACGTGCGCTGTGCGAACGCTCCAGGAAATATCCGTTGGAGGTCTCGTTGCTCTGGACCGGAGGGGACCAGTTGTTGTAGGTGTACTGGGGGTTCCCTGTGTACGGCCTCCTCTCCAGCTCGTCCCCTAACCACTCCACCGCCCACGTCCACTTACGTTTCAGGTCACCGTTGCTCTGTGTGCACAAGAAGGAAACGGGGATCAGAATCGCGGCTCCACCTGTTGAATGCAGGAGTTTTATTAACAGGAACGTATGTTTGCTCGTGTTACGGAGAGATCGAAACCAGTGGAGAAGCAAGAACTGGGTAGTGAGTGTTGAAATACCAGGACTATTTTTCTGACCGACAGCCGGCCCTCGTTAATCGATGGTGAATAGTTAACCAGGGAGATTAGTGCCTTGCATGCGGGGACTGTGCTGGTGGTGCCTAACAAGCCGCCATCTGCAACAACTACTGATTCACAAACAGGCTAAAATGTCAAATGTATCACCAGCTGCAGCGCAAAACAAGCTACCGAGTCCCCAGTTCACCCATCTGGGTCTCCACCGCATCAACTAGTTTCAGCTGTGTGTCTGCCGGGATACTCTGCACAGGAATACCGCCAGTGTACGTTAGCGATTGTCCAGTCAAGATAGTACGTGTGTGTGTGAGCATGAAGTTAGCATTAACGTTTGTGTCCAACAATGTTCCTTTAAGTGACAATAGAGCGAGAGCTCCATCTGTCACTAGGTGTACCTGGAGGATCTGGTAAGCCACGGAGCAGTTGCTAAAGAGGGCCACCATGCACTTGATGCACTGGTAGGCCCGTTTCTGGTAGTGGTTCTTGGAGCGCTGGATGGTGTCAAAGAGCCCATCTCTGTCATCAGGAATGCCCTTCAGCACATTGTGGATCCTACACGAGCAAACGGGGAAAGGAGACGTATGAACTCTGATCACACCCAAAACACAACAATGCAGCACTCGCACTCTAAACACCGTGCACTCGGTCTGACCTGTGCGTCTGCCAGGAGTCCTCGATGAGCAGGATCTGTAGCAGCAAGTCCAGGTAAGGCCTCAGCTCATAGGTGTAGGAGTACGCCACCTGCACACGCACAACACGCATAATGTGAAGTGACCGCGGACACATGCGAGTGAGCCGCCTGCGGAATTAGAGTCGGTGGAAACATGTACCTGCCAGAGCAGCTCACTGAGCACGGTGGAGGAGAACTGAGGGTTCTCCCAGCAGCTGAAGCGGAGCAGCTTCACCGTCTCCTCGGAGTTGCTGCAGTCCTCGATGATCTTCTTCACGTAGCTGGTCCTCACGAACAAGATCTCCGCCACCAGCTGCTGCACCGGCATCACCGGGGCCGTCAAGATGGTGTCACCATACGGGTTGGGGAGAGGAGGGTTACCTGGGGAGGGTAAAGGGGGAGGAGCTAAGAGCAAGTCATCTGAAATGCATGTGGTTATTAAAAGGCAAAAAATAGGTGTTTCTGTCTATTAAAGCCCTCAGCTCCAAGCTCTGCCTACACAACGCAGAGGCTCAGACTGCCTGGTTTGTCAGTCACTAGATCCTGAGCAAGGATGAAAATCCTCATTGGGCTCCAACTCTGCTTCCTGATTTATTACCGGCTCATATCTGCAGAGTTCATATCACATGTGTGGCTGAAGAGTAAAAAACAACTCACCATTGATGGAGGACTGCATGCGTGAGGAGACGTCACAGCAGCGGACCAGCTGGGAGACCACAGTGTAGAGCTTGCCCAGCTCAGCGTACTGATACTTAATGGGGGGGCCGGGACCCTCGTCCAGAGCGACCAACATGAAAGTAGCGGGGACGTTCAGCTTCAACAGCTGGGTCTTTTCTGCCAGTCCTGCAAAGGGGAGGAGGAGGAGGAGGGGGTGGAGAAAGCAGCATTATAAGTCCCGGGACAAATGATTAATTACATTTTTACATAAACCTTGCTTGTACGATTCACTCAGCCACAGCTGTACATGTCAGGAGTGCGATTGCTTCTTACCCAGATTGGCATACATGACGAAGAGGTTGAAGTACTGCTGCAGGTGACGGCCGTGTTCAGACACCTCTCTTCTGAGCAGGTTGAGTACGGCTCTCAACAGGTGGTCACTTAGACTGAGGTTATCACCGCCCTGACAGACGAACACGGGAGGAATACAGGGTTACAACGAGCTGAAGTACAGGGCGAGAACCTCTCGGGACACTCGTGATTCAAACAGCTTCAAAGTATCTTCCACAGAGTCCTAATGAAAAATGTTTCCCCTCCCCCATTCTCAACAGAGCTCGGCAGTCTGGCACCAACCTGAGTGGAGGGTCCGGGCGAGGCGGTGGGGGAGGGGCACGGGCCGTCTTGCAGCGAGAAGTGAGCGATGAAGACTATGAGCTTGGCAAACGCGCCGCGGACCTCGGCGCTCGGGCACTCGAGCAGGTACTCCGAGAACCGGTTGGGGTAAGCAAACAGGACTTTGTGTGCAAACCAATAGCGTACATTCTTACTGTGTCTCAGCAGGATGCAGAGGGCGTCATACCTGGAGGGGAGGACCAAGATATGATTAAGAGGACGACGAAACGGAAAACCAAAAAACACAGGAGGCGGACGCAGCTTACCAGTCGCTGGCGGGACCCCGTACTACTTTCTTGGTGTGAAAACCTGTGCTGAAGAGGAACCTAGCAGCCAGCTGAGCACTAATCATAGCAATCTCCTCTGCCTCTGGCAGAAGATGGTCTTGTCCTGATAAAAAAAAAAGAGCAACGATAAACTCAACACAGTGACAATCTTCCTGGTAATTTAACACGAGCTGACAATCTACGACGCTTAACCAAGAGACCAACACAAAAGCTTAATTTAACTCTCTGTTGGATCACCGAGTTGTAGAAGAGTGAATCTTGTGAGCAGTGATTTGACATGAACAGTGATGACCCAGACGGAGGGTCAGCGTGGATATGTACAGTACAGCCACAGCATACACGAACGTACATTGCAGCGACACACATCTGTGTTGTGGCTCTGTCCTGCAGCACACTGGGTTTGAACTACGAGGTTATAGAGCAGACTTTCTGCTTTAAGGGCGTTTATTCTTAATTAAGTCGAATTTGTCTTTTGTCTCCCCAATTTGATGCCTATAAATAAAATGCCACAGATGAAAACAGCCTTAAAATAAAGCAGTCGGCAGCTTCAGCTCGGTCAGTTTCAATCAAAATCCAATGTGCTGCAGTACACGAATACTGTGCTACATCACGAACAGTGACGTAAAAGACACGGAATGATCGAGAAAATCCACGTCTCATCCTTGTTCAATCCAGTAAAAACTAAGAAGCGTTAAGTCTCAGAGGATGTGATCTCCGAGCAAGGCCAGAAAATAACACGTCAAATCAAACAATCATTGTCTAAAAATCTAGCTTACAACAATAGCTTTGTTTGTTTTAAATGCTGAAAATCTAAAACGCATCTCAAATGGATACAAAGTAGCAAACAAAGCATCGTGATGACTGCCCTCAAACATGGATTTTCCTGTGAAACTTTACGGGGCTCTGGTTCCATTAATAATGCATTCAGAGCACAGAGGCAGTGCATTTCTGGGAAGCTCGTGCTAAACGCTACTGACCACCAATTACTTCCACTGGGACGCTGTGCATTTACGTCACTTTAAATGTATATATTTGTTCAGACACGCAGGACAGAGATTAGTGATAAAATCATAACGGCAGCTGCTATGTCTTTAGGAGGGAAGCGTTGAAATCTACCGTGGAGCTACGATGTGGACTTCATTACTGTGCTGAGGATCAAAGCTGCCCTCTGGGGGTGTTGGATGTGCAGAGTCATGACTGGAGGAGTGACGACGCACATGCAGGGGCTGGACTGTTTCTTATAGGGTCTACTGTACGTACGCATGTTGGAGACTACTTACTTGTGTGGTTAATGATCGGACAGTTATTAGCTTATTTTATCCTACTGAATATAGTTTCTTGTGCATATTTTGTATCATTTTGCCTACACTTACCTGGTTAAATAGAATAAGTAGAAATAGCTACACAGCGTGGGAACATCAGATTGTGTTCATAACCAGCATGATATTTGTTGTACTAGCCAGCTTTTGTGTACGTTTTTGTTGTAGTTTATGTTTCAGAAGTGCTTCTCCAACCCCCCCACCCAAGGTTTGAGTTGAGGTTAACGGTCTACCTAGATTCATTTAGTTGTAATACTTTAACATACAATAATACATAATCCACAGAATGAATGAATTCATGAATTAGCAGCACACACTCAGGGAAGAGGCATACCTGGAGGAGGGTTTAAATAGACACTGTTACAGGTCAGAAGTTTCTTAATGAACTGGAAATATTCCAGGCTGTATTGCATTCGGTTGTGCATGAATTGGACGTTCTGCTTGCGGACGCTGCACTCGATGACACCAGGCATCTTGACCTGATGCGGCTTGGTGGAGGAGATGGTCAACTCAGAGATGTATTTGACAAGCTCGCTGTCCTTGTCCAGTGAGTCCATGCGTTCGTAGAAGAGGATGTAGGCATTCCACCAGCGCTTCTGCCTCCGGTACGACATCCTCTTCATCATGTGATCGAACACCTCGCCCATGTACTCCCCTCCGAAGCACTGGTTCTTCATCTCCTCCTCGTCGTCCATCTTGCACTCGGTCACGTCGCCGTCGTCAAACTTGTACCAGCGGTTCTTCTCGCCGTCGCCCCCGTTCCTCTGGATTATATAGGAATAGTAGTGTCCGCCACTGGCCTGGCCCGAGTGGACCAGCACTCCAACCAGGCGGTACTTGGAGCTGCCGGGGGGCGTGGGCTCGGAGGGCTCGTTCTGTTGGATCACCTGGTTCTCCGGGTTGACGTCGTCGCCCTCCAGCTTCGCCACACCGGCTACCGTGTACGGCTCCATGTCCAGCTCCCTGGGGAACTCAAAGTAGTCATTGAACTTGATGGCGCACTCCCTCTCCCAGTCGTAGTCGAAGCGCTTCAGCTGGATGGCCAGTACAGGCGGCAGCTTCTTTATCAGCAGGCGCTTCACGGTGTCCACCTGAAGAAGAGAGCGGACACAACAGGTTACCTCTCTGGCCCTTTAAGTAAAGCTCCAATTAACGGAAACAGAAGCTTTGAACCGAGGGACAGCCATTAAAGCCTCTTCTACTTCTCCATAGCACTTTATTATCACATTCTAATACTGGCAGGCGACCGGGTGGGTGCTTCACTCTCACCTTCTTATTACACTTCTCACAGTGGTAGGCGTTCGCTCCCTCAAGAAGATCTCCTTTAACGTACTGCTCCATGGAGTCCAACAGGTTCTGGTGGTTTCTGATGTCCACATTGAGTGTTGTGAACGACTCCTCGCACTCATACCTGGCAACGCAAAACATTATTAGGAGCTTAACAAGAAGCAAAGTTTGTATTTCAGAAACTGTTTCTGGTGACTGAGCGCAGGCAGGACTGCACTCACCTGTGGGGGCATCCCTGACAGATCTTCTGGTCGGCGAAGGACCCCCCCAGCACCTTGCTCAGCATGGCGGGGTGGCCCAGGGCTTTCAGAGCTTCGTCCAGACTGTCCACCAAAGAGTTGAAAAACTCCAGAGCGTCATGCTGCTCCCGCAAGTTCACTGGCTCACCCCATAACCTAAAAACAGACGGTTCAGAGATGAGACGATTAGACATCAGCGACGGCCAAAGAGGAGAAACGCTAAATTACTGAGAGTCTTTGAAATACCTGAACTGTTTCCAGAATCCCCTGGGGACATAGTACTGAAGTCTGGACGCCGCCAAGTGTCCAAAAATGACCTGCAGGTGACGAAGTACCCCGATGTTGTACTCTTTCCTGTCCTCTGACTTACTGGAGGGTTTATCGTCAAACTGATGGTGGTAGCTGAACACCTCATCACGAGGATCCACGTTACTCTGTGGAGACCAAACGTAAAGGTGACAAATGACTCGCAAGTCTCCAGCATCCAAAATTGTTCATTACGTTTTGCTACCGTAACGGCCAAATGATGATCAGATTTTATACCTACATCTGTTCTACTTTTTTATTCTTTAGATATTTTGTTCTTGTTTATTGTAAAATAGTGTTTGTACACTGAGAGCGGAGTGGAAACCGGAGACAAATTTGTACGCATACATGGCCAATAAAGCTGATTCTGATTTGTAAATGAAGATGTTCTCCAGGCAGAAGCTTTGCTCAAACACAAACGCCCACTGTACCTCATTCTCCTGCTTCTCGTCCCCTGACATTTCGTCGTCCACATCGGTGCCTGTGCCCTCGATGGCCAGGATGCCGTTGCGGATCGGAGGGATCATGTACAGCTGCTGAATGACAGAGTTCATATAACAGGTGGCTCCGGCGTTCTTCAAACCCACGAAGCCTTTGTTGGGCCGCGGCCCCACCGGAGGCAGGTACTCCCATTCTGTCAGTGTCTCGCATCCTGAAAGCGGAGGGAAGGGACAACACCCTCATGCATGATGTAGTTTACAAACCATCAAGTGAAGCCGTCGCACCGCTGTTTACATACCTAAGTAGTACATGTCGGTCAGGGTGTCGACTATTTGCTTGAGGTTGCGGACACACCCGACAGCCAGCGCTACCAGGAGCTCGAAGCCAGCGTTGATGGAAGCGGGGGTGCTGCACACTGGGATGGCCTGCTCTGTGGGGAACTCGCCGCTCTTCATGTACTGCAGGTACACATTAGACGCTGGGAAGATGAAGTCGTCGATCAGCTCCTGATCAAGAAGAGAGGGAGAAACATTCTCTGAGTAAAGGAAAGGATTATAAAGGACAATGTTGACATGTTCAGGTGTGGTCCGTTTGTTTCACCTTAATGAGGTTAGCTCCGCCCTTCTCGCAGCCAATGTAATACTTCTTCTCTGGCGTCTGGAAGGCTAGAAGCTCTTTGGTAACCCCAAGGTGTCCCTCCAGGATGGTCTCCTCCACGCCGGTCTCCCCTGTCCTCTTAACCTCGTCCTAGTGAATGAAACATGTTTGTGTACCATCAGTGCCCCACACTGAACTAGGTTCATTTATAGGCAGCATAATACAACAAATGGGATGAAACTTGCGATTAGCAGGCCGTTTTACCCTTATCCGTTTCAGCCAGTCGATCTCGTTGTTGAGCAGCACCTCGGCGTTTGGCAGGTTGATGTTGCTGTTATAGGCATAGTTCAGAAGGTGCCTGAGTAAAGTGAAGTAGTCTCCAGCGTGTTTGGCTCGCTCCTTGGCCGTACTCTGGACACGGACAACTTGAAATTAGGATCTTGTGAGCAGTTAACTGCTCCGACGCTGCGGTGATTCGTTATAAAATGATGGTCTTTAAGAAAAACAAGGCAATAGCCACTCACCCCCAGCACGGTGAAGAGGAGGGTGATGAAGAAGAGGAGGGGTCGATGGCCCATACAGCACCTAGTCGCCATCAGGAAAAACTGCTCCTGAGCCATTTGACGCACAGATCTGTGAAACACAAATGACGACGTCACCGTCACGATATCCTGTCAGAAGTAGCCATACAAGTCAGTAGATTTAGGCTTCGGGAAACGCGTCCTGGTGTACTTACTTGCTGTGGCAGTGCAGCAGCAAGTCGATGATGAAGGTCTGCCAAGCCTTCTCCTTGCTGAGTGTGTCCAGAGCCGTGGGCATGAGGGCAAAACACAGTGTCATCACCTCCAGGGCCTCGCAGCACACCTGCTCATCTTCCCCATCTGGCTCCTTAGCTGCATTTGTCTAACGGGGAAAATGAAAGGACCAATGAAAGCCATTATGGGAAAACACAGCGTTGCAATTTCTACATTGTAAATCCCTTGAAAGCCCATCAAGAGCTCTTTGTCTCTTGATGGTACTGTGAGATTTTACTGTCCTGCCTCCGAGGTTCAGTCTGCATCTATTACGGAACGCTCCTGCTTCCTATCCAGCTCATTAAACTACGTTTTTAAAGGAACTGAGCTACATTCAAAACTCTCACAAAGAGAAACGTTCAAAGGGAACTTACCTTTTCGTATATCTTGCTAATTTCTTCATTTGAGCTGAAGACGAGCTGCACTGTGCCACAGCCTGATGCCCACACTATCTTCTGTACCGCTCGGATCACGCAGATGTCTGGGATGTACTTCGATGCCTGGAAGAAATTCTATTGAAAAAAGTAGCCCCATAAGATCGTCATCTATTGGTCCAAACATGGTGCCTATGAAAACTATTCACAAAAAGGAGTTACCATTGCTAGTTCACTGTATTCTATTCTTACAAACCTCCAACCATTTGCTTACGTTTTCTGTGACCTCATCAGAGATCTGCTGCGCGAGGCGGATGGCTACGTTGCGCAGCATGCATTCTGAGGCCGGGTTCGGGATGTTTTGCAGGGCACTCTGGAGGACCAGGGCC
>JAVDOI010000507.1:0-20000 GCA_032191485.1 Leptoclinus maculatus
TGTTTCCATTGTATTAGGAGGGCTCTGTATCGCGCACGGCGGAGTTCCGCACCGATGCGCACACACGCGCGCGCACGCACGCACACACACACACACACACACACAGACACGTGCGTGCACACACAGGTGAGCACACTCCCACCAGCAGACAGAGAGCCCGCGTCAGAAAATATGTTGTCTCAACCAGCTGAAAAGCAGACAACAATATCTGTAATAACGCTCCCATGTGGTGAAGATGCAACACTCGCTCTCTCCGGAGTAGCCCCATGTCTCCTTACCTCCTCATCCCTCCTTACCTCCTCCTCCCTCACTCCCTACCCTGGTGTTCTCATGTCTCCTTACCTCCTCCTCCTCCCTCACTCCCTACCCTGGTGTTCTCATGTCTCCTTACCTCCTCCTCCCTCACTCCCTAACTGTCCGTGCTGGATCTGTCCTCGTTGTTTTAAGTTATTATCATGACATCATCCAGCGAGTCAAACCTGTCTGGTGTACAGCTACTAGAGAAGCTTCATGTTCTGCTTCTCTTTCCTGCTAGTCTGCTGTCTGATTGTGAGGTCAGGCTGATCTGGGATCAGCTCTTTGGCCTGCAGAATCTCCGCCAAAGTTCTCCTCTCACGCTCGCGCTCGCCTGTAGAAACTTCTCCTGACGAGGACGCGCAAGGACGAGTCCAGATGTTAAATATTATATTATATTCACCAGCAGAGTGCGCTGAAGATTAGACGGCCTCCGTACAAACAGCAGCCGTCCCATCAGACTGGCGATGGAGGGAAAGATGAGAGCTCCACACAGAGTCCTGGACACAGAGAGGTGGTCTCCTGGACCAGTACCCTCAGCAGGGAGTCTGGACAGGTAACGACTGGTACCTGATGTAAACCACATATATATATATATATATGTGAACCACATATATATATATATATATATATATATATATATATATGTAAACCACATATATATATATATATATATATATATATATATATATATATATATATATATGTAAACCACATATATATATATATATATATATATGTAAACCACATATATATATATATATATATATATATATATATATATATATATATATGTAAACCACATATATATATATATATATATATATATATATATATATATATAGGGTCAGGGTTAGACCATTATACCTGACATATACACACAGTATATATGTGTGTGTGTGCATGTATGTGTGTGTATGTATATGTGTATGTGTCTTTGTATATATATATATATATATATATGTGTGTGTTCATACCTGGTGGGAGCTTCCCTTTACACCAGTACTTCTGCAGCAGCCTCACCACATGATCCTCCCAGCGGACCATCTTTCCCAGTACCAGCAGCACTGGGATGGTGGGCAGCCCCATCAACAGGAACAGAGGGTCAGCTCGCTCCATCACAAAAAGACCCTTCTTATGTCCCACAACCTGTAGAGGGTTTAATATATATATTATGTATGTAATATTTAATATATATATATATACAGTATATATTATATATGTAATATATAGTGTGGACCTGCATGACGGTCACAGCTCCGTATGTGACAGCGGACCAGTAGATGGTCCCGACGACGACCCCCACAGCAGCAAAGGGGCTGATCCTGGACAGACCTCGGTCCACCTGCTGGAGGAAGTACACCAAAGGTCCTGAAGAGAGACAAGAACACATTCAACACAACTCATATTCTGTCTTCTCCTCAACACACAACATGACAATATTAAGACCATGAAACCTTCAATGAGCCTCTGTTGTTGATCTGTGTCTTTACATGAGCTTTGTAAACAACAACAAATACGTAGAACACCGCCAGTCTCATCCTTTTAGACCCTTTTAGACGGTGAATTGTAGCTACTACTACTACTACTAGTACTACTACTACTACTACTACCATTACCTATCTTAGGAAAGGAGATACGGTATTCAGTGCCACACTGAGGACAGCTGACGGCTCCTCCACCATTTCCTTTCTGCTTCTCGTCCAGCCAGCGCTGCAGACACGACTGATGGATCCACTTGGTGGATCCTTTACATCGACAAGGACTCACCCAGTCTGACCTGAGGTCGTCTTTATCAGTAGAGAAACACACCCAGCAGTGTCTGGAGACACACACACACACACAGAGATACACACATATACACACACACACATAGAGATACACACATATACACACACACACATAGAGATACACACATATACACACACACACATAGATAGAGATACACACATATACACACACACACATAGAGATACACACATATACACACACACACATAGAGATACACACATATACACACACACACATAGAGATACACACATATACACACACACACACACATAGAGATACACACATATACACACACACACACACATAGAGATACACACATATACACACACACACATAGATATACACACACACACACACACACAGAGATACACACACACACACACACAGATATACACACACACACACAGAGAGATACACACACACACACACACAGAGATACACACATATACACACACACACATAGAGATACACACATATACACACACACACATAGATATACACACACACACACACACAGAGATACACATATACACACACACACACACACAGAGATACACACATATACACACACACACATAGAGATACACACATATACACACACACACATAGATATACACACACACACACACACACACAGAGATACACATATACACACACACACACACACAGAGATACACACATATACACACACACACATAGATATACACACACACACACACACACACACACACAGATATACACACACACACAGAGATACACACACACACACACACACACACAGAGATACACACACACACACATAGAGATACACACATATACACACACACACACACAGAGATACACACATATACACACACACACACAGATACACACACATATACATGAAAACATCTGAACTATCAGCATTAACGAATTTAAAAGTATTCACATATGTGTCGTATAAATCACAGATTATCTGAACTAAAACATCATAAAAACATTAAAACGTGTTCTCACTTCTCAGGCTGCTCCTCAGTGGAGGTCATGATGAAGATGATGATGAAGAGGATCTGCTGGAGGTTACCATGAACACACCTTTGAACATTCACAGAGATAAAACACACATAAGTACAACAGTACACATAAACTGTATAAGTACTATAGTACACATAGACTGTATAAGTACTACAGTACACATAAACTGTATAAGTACTATAGTACACATAGACTGTATAAGTACTACAGTACACATAAACTGTATAAGTACTATAGTACACATAGACTGTATAAGTACTACAGTACACACAGACTGTATAAGAGATAAGAGAAGTACTACAGTACACATAGACTGTATAAGTACGACAGTATACATAGACTGTATCAGAAGTACTACAGTACACATAGACTGTATAAGTACAACAGTACACATACACTGTTTAAGTACTAAAGTACACATGGACTGTATATAAGTACTACAGTCGATGGTACTGAGCTGTGACTGTAATACTACTGTAAGATATATATATATATATATATTATATTATATGTACGATGAACTGAAACCAAAAGTCAAAGTATTGTCACTAAAAATAAAAAGTTATCTTAATAACAATAATAACTCTAAACCAACAACTTTACTTTTCAAACGTCACGTGTCACTTAAAGTTGTTAATTTAACTTTAAGGTCGTTCGTCATCATTACGTCACCGGTCCTTACCTCACTAAACACTCATGCTAATGCTAACGCTAACAGCTAGTTCTCTTTAACTACTTTTACTTGAAGCTAAAGTTAACTAGTAAGCTAAGCTAGGTTAACTAGTATCACCGCTAACCTCTTAGCTTGTTAGTTTAGATATACATATCAAAAGTAGAAACTGTCTCCTACCGGAAACAGAAGAATAAATCAGAATAAAGAATGTTTCTACTCTTCAAGCTACACTCTGTTAGCTACAGCAGGCTAGCGAGGCTGTCAGCAGCTTTCTGATTGGTCGGTGGCTGTGACGTCACTTGTTGCATTCAGGACGTGTGGGAAATCAGAGCATCAAAATCCTTCGTTTTAATTTAAGAATACACAGTGTGAGAAAACGTGGAAAATGTGTCATAAATACTGTATCGATACCAAGATATTACATACATGTATTACTTAAATTATAACTGAATATTGATTATTATAAAAATAGTATTTTCATCTACTTTTCACTGTGTATAGAGACAACAATTGACTTCTTTTGTGTTTTTTTCTATTGTCTATGTATCTGTGAACATGTTGATTTATTCTTTTATATACTTATTTACTATTATATATATCACTCTATACTATATTATACCTCATTATATTCCATATTCTGTTCTGTTATATTTATGTTATATTATTCCACTGTTTATACTTTATTACCTTTCATCTTATAGTACTTATACTATATCTCATATCCTATATAATAACAATTATACATTTACCATTTCATACGACGTTATGTTAATATGTTTAATCACACCACTGTCATTAGAATCAAAATAAACACAAAGTACCAAAGTACTCATTATGCAGAATAATATTATATTATTGTTCTCATCAGTTTAATGTTGCACCTTATTTAATTTAATATAAATATAAAAGTATATGTTATACATATTACTTTATATACTGCTTGGTATTTACCACCTGAGGACCAATAAATACTTATTTATATTAAAACTTTATTAAACAAATAGAAACCTTCATGAATCTCACTTCTTTTTATTATTATTTATTCTGATAAAATAAATTAGCTTTAAACTTGGTGCTCGACCAAAGTCAAAATATTGAGTTTCTGTTATTTAGAGATGATCACAAATCGCTAAAGTTTAACTATGTTATGTAATGAAAGAGCTAAGAAGGGTTAGAAACATGAAAAGGTGTTGATGGGTTATAACCCTAATATTTATATTAATATATAATAATATAATATATCATATGTTAGATATGAGTTATCATCAGCAGGTTTACAGTCTTTATTCAAACAGCCGTCAAGATGAACTGAAGTCCTTCAGTCACAACAACAGATCAGAGGAGTTTAGTTTAGTCAAATCTGTCTATTGATCTATATATTCTGGATCTATATCGATCTATTGATTTACACATTCTGGATCTATATCGATCTACACATTCTGGATCTATATCGATCTATTGATCTACACATTCTGGATCTATATCGATCTATTGATCTACACATTCTGGATCTATATCGATCTATCGATCTACACATTCTGGGTCTATATCGATCTACACATTCTGGGTCTATATCGATCTATACATTCTGGATCTATATCGATCTACTGATCTACACATTCTGGATCTATATCGATCTATTGATCTACACATTCTGGATCTATATCGATCTATTGATCTACACATTCTGGATCTATATCGATCTATCGATCTACACATTCTGGGTCTATATCGATCTACACATTCTGGGTCTATATCGATCTATACATTCTGGATCTATATCGATCTACTGATCTACACATTCTGGATCTATATCGATCTATTGATCTACACATTCTGGATCTATATCGATCTATTGATCTACACATTCTGGATCTATATCGATCTATCGATCTACACATTCTGGGTCTATATCGATCTACACATTCTGGGTCTATATCGATCTATACATTCTGGATCTATATCGATCTACTGATCTACACATTCTGGATCTATATCGATCTATTGATCTACACATTCTGGATCTATATCGATCTATTGATCTACACATTCTGGATCTATATCGATCTATCGATCTACACATTCTGGGTCTATATCGATCTACACATTCTGGGTCTATATCGATCTATACATTCTGGATCTATATCGATCTACTGATCTACACATTCTGGATCTATATCGATCTATTGATCTACACATTCTGGATCTATATCGATCTATTGATCTACACATTCTGGATCTATATCGATCTATTGATCTACACATTCTGGATCTATATCGATCTATTGATCTACACATTCTGGATCTATATCGATCTATCGATCTACACATTCTGGGTCTATATCGATCTACACATTCTGGGTCTATATCGATCTATACATTCTGGATCTATATCGATCTACTGATCTACACATTCTGGATCTATATCGATCTATTGATCTACACATTCTGGATCTATATCGATCTATTGATCTACACATTCTGGATCTATATCGATCTATTGATCTACACATTCTGGATCTATATCGATCTACACATTCTGGGTCTATATCGATCTATACATTCTGGATCTATATCGATCTACTGATCTACACATATATTCTGGGTCTATTATATATCATATTATATATATCATGGTGGTTAATGTGCAGAAAGATGTTTGAATAGCTGATGATTCAATGAGGAGACATCCGAGCAGCAGCCATTAACTTATTTATTATATTGAATTTACCAAAAGTAAAAGCAAACACTTAATAATAAAGAATAAACAGTATTGTACATGTTCAGTCTGTTATCTGACGGTTGTTTATGAAAAGCTTTCCTCTTTACAAAAGGCTGAGGACACCCGACTACCTTTGTCTCATGTCCTTAAAGCAGAGGACGCACAGGAGTGAGGAGACGAGTGAGGAACCGAGTAAGAACACAAGTGTGGACACGATGCCTCAGACTCTACCAGTACACTTGGGGGGGGGGCTCTCAGTGTTTCTTTAACTTTACATTAACTAACATGCATCTAAATAAAACCTCAAAAAGAAAAGTGGTTCATGAGATCATTTCAAAAACTAAACATTTAAAAGAAAATCAAGCATTTCTTAATATAATTAACTTTATTCTGACTTCAGAATAACCGACACCTTCTGCAGGTTTCTTGTTGCTGCAGATAAACGGGGAGCTTTACTTCTTAGTTTGATCTAAAATGAACAAGTGTTTGAAATGATTTCTGTAAAATGTATTTCATGAGTGTTGAGCTGCTTCCTGGTTCATTTTTAGAGTCAAATATGACAATAAGAGAACAGCAGCAGAATGAGAAACAGCTGACTCCTCCTGAAGTGAAACTTAGTGATAAATAAAAAACTTAAATCAAGGATTTTTTTTCTACTCTTCATTTTAATCCAAAAAGCTGACTATATAGTGTACATCTATAGTACTTCAAACCGTGGTTCTAAATACACATCAAATCAAAAGTCTTCGGTCTGGAATGGAAATTTCAACAGTAGCAAAAAAACAAAAAGACAACATTGAAGTTTATTGACATGATGTTTGAGGCCTTGCAGAGCTTAAATACTTCAAAGTGGACTAAAGACAGAAGAGGAAGTCCACAGTGTGCGAGACCTTCTGTAGTGAATGAGACACTTCAGCAGGAACATCAGGAGGAAAGACTAGCACACATAAATGTGTGTTTCTCTGGGGGGGGTTAGCAGTTGATAAAGGATGATCAGAAGATCCCAGAGATGACGAGTGTCTGAGAGTCGACAGTATGATGAGATCTGATGGAGATCTGAGGGCAGTCCTGAGGCGGATCCTTCTAGAAGGTCTTCCTGTGGATCGCTCGTGCTCGGTCTTCTTCGTATTCTCGCTTTGACACCCACATCTTCTTAAAGGTGTCCAACGAGGCCAGAATAGAGCCGCTGTTGAGGACAGGACGCTCAAATGATACACTTCTATCAAATGTCATGTTTCTACAAAGAACATCGCTTCACTTTGAAAGGTCGGATGAACCTCATCACAAGGCGTCTCCTTCGGGACCCCAACCTCTGAACGAGGTCACGGTCCTGAAGGAGACATAAAGGCGTCTCCTTCCTGTAGCACTTCATAAACTGCTGACATCGGTATGAATTGTACCAACAGGTCATCAGATAAATCATAAAGACTAGAAGAACGGTTCTGATACATCCACACGTTCTCTTTCAAGTTCTTTTATGAAAATAAATAAAAACTGATCAAACAGCAGTACGTCGTAAACGTCTCAGTGTGAATTCTTACCCGATCCACGTGGAGTAGAGCCTCTCTTGAGGAGCAGAAATCTGGTAGAACAACAAAACAACAACAGGTCACAAAAACAACTAAGACGTGCTGACTTTTAACTGCATCCGCTGCACATCCGTAATATCGTCATTGGAACCATTATTATATACATATTTAACAATACCCAAACCTATTTAACAAAGAAGACGAGCTGAATACACATTTAACCTCCAACTCATTTAGAAGTGAGAACAGATACTTTGAGAAGTTGTTGTTGTTGTTTACAAGCTGAAAAGAGTCTCTGTCTCCATCCAACTGTTACATGCATCAAAATGACATCAGTAACAAAAGTAAATGTGTTAAAAGTCAGTAACGAATGAAATACTTTATTTAAATAATATTTAATGAACTGTAAATAAATAGAGGGATTAACATCCACTCAGAAGGGAACGAGAGAACGAGAGAGAACCAGAGAGAGAGAACGAGAGAGAACGAGAGAGAACCAGAGAGAGAGAACGAGAGAGAACGAGAGAGAACGAGAGAGAACGAGAGAGAACCAGAGAGAGAGAACGAGAGAGAACGAGAGAGAACCAGAGAGAGAGAACGAGAGAGAACGAGAGAGAACGAGAGAGAACGAGAGAGAACGAGAGAGAACCAGAGAGAGAGAACCAGAGAGAGAGAACCAGAGAGAGAGAACCAGAGAGAACCAGAGAGAACGAGAGAGAACCAGAGAGAACCAGAGAGAACCAGAGAGAGAGAACGAGAGAGAACGAGAGAGAACCAGAGAGAGAGAACCAGAGAGAGAGAACCAGAGAGAGAGAACCAGAGAGAGAGAACCAGAGAGCGAGAACCAGAGAGAGAGAACCAGAGAGAACCAGAGAGAACCAGAGAGAGAGAACGAGAGAGAACCAGAGAGAACCAGAGAGAGAGAACGAGAGAGAACCAGAGAGAGAACCAGAGAGAGAACCAGAGAGAACCAGAGAGAGAACCAGAGAGAGAGAACGAGAGAGAACGAGAGAGAGAGAACGAGAGAGAGAACCAGAGAGAGAACGAGAGAGAGAGAACGAGAGAGAACCAGAGAGAGAGAACGAGAGAGAACGAGAGAGAACCAGAGAGAGAGAACGAGAGAGAACGAGAGAACCAGAGAGAGAGAACGAGAGAGAGAGAACGAGAGAGAAAGAACCAGAGAGAGAGAACCAGAGAGAGAGAACCAGAGAGAGAGAACCAGAGAGAGAGAACCAGAGAGAGAGAACCAGAGAGAACCAGAGAGAGAGAACGAGAGAGAACCAGAGAGAACCAGAGAGAGAGAACCAGAGAGAACCAGAGAGAGAACCAGAGAGAGAGAACCAGAGAGAGAGAACCAGAGAGAGAGAACCAGAGAGAACCAGAGAACCAGAGAGAGAGAACCAGAGAGAACCAGAGAGAACCAGAGAGAACCAGAGAGAACCAGAGAGAGAGAACGAGAGAGAACGAGAGAGAACCAGAGAGAGAGAACCAGAGAGAGAGAACCAGAGAGAGAGAACCAGAGAGAGAGAACCAGAGAGAGAGAACCAGAGAGAACCAGAGAGAACCAGAGAGAGCCAGAGAGAGAGAACGAGAGAGAGAGAACGAGAGAGAACCAGAGAGAACCAGAGAGAACCAGAGAGAACCAGAGAGAACCAGAGAGAACCAGAGAGAACCAGAGAGAGAGAACCAGAGAGAGAGAACCAGAGAGAACCAGAGAGAACCAGAGAGAACCAGAGAGAACGAGAGAGAACCAGAGAGAACCAGAGAGAACCAGAGAGAGAGAACGAGAGAACGAGAGAGAACGAGAGAGAACCAGAGAGAGAACCAGAGAGAGAGAACCAGAGAGAGAGAACCAGAGAGAGAGAACCAGAGAGAACCAGAGAGAGAGAACCAGAGAGAACCAGAGAGAACCAGAGAGAGAGAACCAGAGAGAACCAGAGAGAACCAGAGAGAACCAGAGAGAGAGAACGAGAGAGAACGAGAGAGAACCAGAGAGAGAACGAGAGAGAACCAGAGAGAGAACCAGAGAGAGAGAACGAGAGAGAACGAGAGAGAGAACGAGAGAGAGAACCAGAGAGAGAACCAGAGAGAGAACCAGAGAGAGAGAACGAGAGAGAACCAGAGAGAGAGAACCAGAGAGAGAGAACCAGAGAGAGAGAACCAGAGAGAGAGAACCAGAGAGAACGAGAGAGAACCAGAGAGAGAGAACCAGAGAGAGAGAACGAGAGAGAACAAGAGAGAACGAGAGAGAACAAGAGAGAACGAGAGAGAACGAGAGAGAGAGAACGAGAGAGAGAGAACGAGAGAGAGAGAGAACGAGAGAGAGAGAGAACGAGAGAGAGAGAGAACGAGAGAGAGAGAGAACGAGAGAGAGAGAGAACGAGAGAGAGAGAGAACGAGAGAGAGAGAGAACGAGAGAGAGAGAGAACGAGAGAGAGAGAGAACGAGAGAGAGAGAGAACGAGAGAGAGAGAGAACGAGAGAACGAGAGAACGAGAGAACGAGAGAGAGAGAACGAGAGAGAGAGAGAGAGAACGAGAGAGAGAGAACCAGAGAGAACCAGAGAGAACCAGAGAGAGAACGAGAGAGAGAGAGAACGAGATAGAGAGAACGAGAGAACGAGAGAACGAGAGAACGAGAGAACGAGAGAACGAGAGAACGAGAGAGAGACAACGAGAGAGAGACAACGAGAGAACGAGAGAGAGAGAACCAGAGAGAACCAGAGAACGAGAGAACGAGAGAACGAGAGAACGAGAGAGAACGAGAGAGAACGAGAGAGAACGAGAGAGAACGAGAGAGAACGAGAGAGAACGAGAGAGAACGAGAGAGAGAGAGAGAGAACGAGAGAGAGAGAACCAGAGAGAACCAGAGAGAACCAGAGAGAGAACGAGAGAGAGAGAGAGAGAGAACGAGAGAACGAGAGAACGAGAGAACGAGAGAACGAGAGAACGAGAGAACGAGAGAACGAGAGAACGAGAGAACGAGAGAACGAGAGAACGAGAGAGAGACAACGAGAGAACGAGAGAGAGAGAACCAGAGAGAACCAGAGAGAGAGAACCAGAGAGAGAGAGAGAGAGAACGAGAGAACGAGAGAGAGAACCAGAGAGAGAGAGAACCAGAGAGAGAGAACGAGAGAACCAGAGAGAGAACCAGAGAGAACCAGAGAACGAGAGAGAGACGTTAAACAAACAGAAGACCTGAACCTGGACCCACCTTAATCTTCACGTCTTTGGGAGCCAGCTTCTTGACTTCAGTTAGTAGTCGTTCTCCAAAGCCTAAAAGAAACGGACTTGTTCAGTAACTGCAGCTGGTGTGTGTGTGTCTGTGTGTTAGTATGTGCTTGTGTGTGTGTCTGTGTGTTAGTATGTGCTTGTGTGTGTGTATGTGCTTGTGTGTGTGTCTGTGTGTTAGTATGTGCTTGTGTGTGTGTCTGTGTGTTAGTATGTGCTTGTGTGTGTGTGTCTGTGTTAGTGTGTGTCTGTGTGTAGACGTCTCCTCACCTTTGATTAAGGTGGACCCTCCACACAACACGATGGTGTTGAACAGAGTGCGTCGGAGGTCCATGTCAGACTTCTGGATGGCGTAGGCCAGAACCTCGTGGATCCCTAAGCTCTCGTCTCCGATCAGGTCGGGTCTGAACAGAAGTTCTGGAGCTCGGAATCGGGCCGGACCGATCTGAGAAGGTGGTCGTGGTTCTGAGTTAGTGATGGTTTGATGACGACGAGGTCTACATGCAAATATAGAAACTCACTTTTAAAGTGCTTCCATCAGGCAGGACGTACTGAGCCTTCTCCGTTTCTAGAGTCTCGTCCTTTTGTGGGTTGAGAGACAGATAACAAGCTCTCTGAGGAGAAGGAAACATATTGATTAGACAGAAATCAATAAAGAATCATATTTCACATCATAACTCAGACGTTCTTCACCTCTTTGACGGTGCGAACCACCTCAAACTCTGCCGACGTGTTGAAGTTGTATCCTTCTTTACGCAGCAGTAGACGGAGATACCGAGACACGTCTCTGCCGGCGATGTCCACGCGCATGATTGAGTGAGGGATCGCAAAGCCCTCGTAGATCGGAACCACGTGAGTCACTCCGTCCCCAGAATCCAACACCACACCGGTGGTACGACCTGTGGCGTACCTGCAGGAAACACACACTAAACACTCAGTATGCCTGTAACTATTATCATCATCTAACAACACAGAGAGGAAGAGGAACTCACAAACTGAGGACAGCCTGCATGGAGATGAAGAGAGCAGGAACATTGAACGTCTCAAAGAAAACCTCTGCAGCCTTCTCCCGGTTGTTGCTGGGGTTGAGAGGAGCTTCAGTTAGCAGCACAGGATGCTGGGAAAGATGTTAGAGAATCATTGAGATCTGTAGAACTCGTCACCTTAATATTAAGTAGCAGAAAGGGGGCGGGGCCTAACCTCCTCAGAGAAAGTCTGCAGCTGCTCTTTGGAATAAACATACTGCCAGATCCTCTCCATGTCGTTCCAGTCCTTCACGATGCCGTGTTCCATCGGATACCGGACCGACAGCAAGCCCCGGTGCTCCTGAAGGTGAGAGAGACGACGTTAGTTAGTTCAAGTCAACCGACATCAGCGAGGTCCAAACCAACCAGACCGACATCATCGAGGTCCAAACAACACAACAGACATCTATCATGAAGCAGAGTTCCCTTTAAAGCTTTGTTTCGACTCACTGGGCCTCGTAGCGTAAAGACTCTACAGACGGATCTCGAGCTCCGATGATGAACGAAGACATTTATACTTTATGATCTAATTGTTGTTCTTTGTAAAATCACATGACATGTAAACAGTGTTTTTATCAGTGAACTATTTGTCACATAATCGCAGCGCGCCAAGTTACAGAATTCAGAGGTTCACGACCGAACATCTGGACCACCTGACCCCCAACATCTGGACCACCTAAACCACCTAACCCCCACCATCTGGACCACCTAACCCCCACCATCTGGACCACCTCTCCAAGTATAAAGTATGCTTTAGTAAAGTTACAGCAGTACTTCTATACAACTTAATTTAGGAACATGCGAGTACAACATAAAGTCAAACTATAAAGAGTAACATGAACATATCAAAGTACGTCTGAATAAAGTGCACATTGTTCAGTCCTCTGGGAACTTGTCCTGAAGGCATTATTTCTCCTGAGTGATTCTGGAGTTCTTTAGATAATATTCCTCCAGATCCACAGACTGATGATGATGATGATGTTACCTCTGCTTTGGGCCCGATGAAGAGGTCTCCCTCCAGAGCTCCTGCCATCACACGAACATGCTTTGGACGTCCAACACTAGAATATGAGACAACAGTCGATCTGAACGTTGAGTCTAGTGACAGAAACACATCTGTAGAGACGGCTCCTTTAAATGAGAGTATCTTCATCTTCTCTGTTTAAATATTTAATTCAAACTTCAGAATTTAGACTGTTGGTCAAACTAAATAAACAATCTCAATATGTTAACTAAGACATTAAGATGAGTTGATAACATTATCTGAGGTCAAACACTTACTAGTTAGGGAAGCAGTATTTAGGGATCTGGTCTCCTGCAAAACCAGCTTTGATGACCCCTGACCCCTGGAGAAGAAGAGATGACATCACAGAGTTATGGTTGAAGAGGAGCTGTGTTTTAACATAAAGTCATGAGACTCAGCCTGAAGCCACCAGCAGACCTCATGACTAGTGAGGAGACACTGAAGAAATAAACTAAATCATCAGTTGCGTTTCCTCTAATGATTCCATCCATAATATTTAGACAGGATTATACATTTAGACATCATTAAGGCTGTCGACTCTTACTCATACGATTCTGTTCATTAATCAATTCGTTGATTTAATCAATCTGTAAAACTGAGTTGCTCCACAATGAATTATGTAAAAGCACCAATTTAAATCTTGTGTTCATTAGTTTCTTGTTAAAGTCTGTCAGCATGAAGCCAACTTAAGGAAAGATCTCCTAAGATGTGAGGAGAGGAGCTCTAACCAACAGACAGACCTGTCCAGTGAAAACTATGTATCTCCACATGTGCTTGAAGGTTTATGTGTTGAATAAAGTCTTTAAAACGCATCTTTGATCAGCAGGAAGAAGCATTGTCACAAAGCTGCAAAGTTTGTTCTTTGTAGAGATACGAGGTTTTCACAGGACAGAGCTACAAACATCTAATTCATTAAAAACATCTAGAGCAGTAAAATGTAACACAATACACAGAAATATGAACCCAGAAACACCAGATATGATGGTAACACACGGACATGTGAACCCACAATCAATACATTTAATTTAGCTCAGAATACTGAGTAACGTTTTTAAACACTCTCACTTGTAGAAGTACTTTCACACACTGTGATATTAGTACTTTTACTAGAGTAAAGGATCCCAATACAACGCTTTATCCAACACTGGTAACAAAAGATCATTGTGCGATGCTGACATCCTACCGGTAGCAATGCTAACATCCTACCGGTTGTGCGATGCTAACATCCTACCGGTTGTGCGATGCTGACATCCTACCGATTGTGCGATGCTGACATCCTACCGATTGTGCGATGCCGACATCCTACCGATTGTGCGATGCCAACATCCTACCGATTGTGCGATGCTGACATCCTACCGGTAGCAATGCTCACATCCTACCAGTATCGATGCCAACATCCTACCGATTGTGCGATGCTGACATCCTACCGGTAGCAATGCTCACATCCTACCAGTATCGATGCCGACATCCTACTGGTTGTGCGATGCTAACATCCTACCGGTAGCGATGCTAACAATCCTACTGCTTGTGCGATGCTAAAAATCCTACTGCTTGTGCGATGCTAACATCCTACCGGTTGTGCTCCATATAAAGACGCAGATCGTGTGTAGCATGTCGAGCAAACGGAAGACACTCACAGCGCAACCTGCTAAGCTAGCTATTTAGCATTACGAAGATGTGTAATGGTCCAACTACAGGACCACGGACAGCTAACATTTAGGATCTTAGCTAGCCGCTGAAGCTAGCTGCAGCTTTAGCTAGCGCTTCCTCTGGGGTTGGATACATCACGCGGAGCTACAATAACTGTAGCTAACTTTAGCATCATGCCAACAACGCTTCAGTATCGTAGATAACCGTCAGTGATCGTCAGTAATCGTTACACATGAAATTATCATAATTTCTCACACAATAACATGAGCCCAGCTAAAAGCGGCCTCGGTTAGGGTGTGGATGGGTGACGTCATCATACTTACATTATCGATCACAACGGGCTGATTAGCTAGAATGTCATAAGACTCCATGACGGATATTAACGTTTCTATCGATCCGTGTTTCTGGTTTTAATCATGTAAGAAGACCTGCTGTCAGTCTGGACTATGTGCTGCTGCTGAGTGTAGAACCTCTTTCTTCTTCTACTCCTTTTTCTCCTCCTCTTTCTTCTTCTTCTTCTTCTACTCCTTGTTCTCCTCCTCTTTCTTCTTCTTCTAGTGTTACAGCGGTTGACATCTAGTTTAGTGGCGCATTACCGCCCCCTTCTGGTCCGGAGTGTGGATCAGAGGACACATGACAATATACAGTATTTATATATACAGTATTTATATTGTATATATAAATATATGTTTTACACTCATATCACCACAACTCAAAACTACCGACTCTTCGTCACACACGTCTGTCTGGTGTTTCTTTATCATTTATCATTTCTACTTTTATGTTTAGTCCACGAAGGCTCAACATTAAACAGGTTAGGTTTAAACGGTTATAACCTTTTAACCATAACCTGGTTAACACAGATTCCTTTCTCCTCTTCCTGATACCTACACAGTAACTTTGTAAACTCTGTTTTTAAAGGTGCTGTATAAATAAAAATATTATTATTATTATTATTGATATTATTATTATTATCATCATGTCATTATTATTATCATTATCTTAATAAAAATATTATTATTTTATTATTATTAATATCTTTCTCCTTTTTGTCCTTTTTCTGCCACATTTGATTGATTTTTTCCCCCAAATGAGACCTTAACCTCTGCTTTGCTGAGAATAATTTGACTAATTTGACTTATTTAACGTCCTGCCGTTGTTGAATCAGGAAACAAATCCTGTATCCGTCTGTGTTCACCCAGAGCTCTACGACCCCTCATATCAATAGAGACCAGACTATGTGTAGACGTGTGTGTCAACCAGATGGTACAAACCATGAAAGAGACGCCGTATTTACGTCTAGATGACGTCATGTTGAGTGTTGATGGAGCTGCTACAGTGTTAGCTTAGCATAGCACCGACCGATCCAGACTCCATTCAGAAAACAAGTATTTTAAAAGTTATTTGTTTGTCGTCTTGCGGAGAGAACTAACTAAACATGAATTCAGACAAATCGGCATTGTGAAGGATTTCAGTATTAAAAATAGTATTAGTAGGATTTGTGAAGGATTTTAGTATTATAATTAGTTTAGTATGATTATTAGCACCTCTTGTGGTGAATAGAAGTGTCACAATAATAAGAATGTCACCATGGGTTAAAGAGTTGCAATATATTTATCTATGGAATGTATTCTATGTTTACAGGAGGTTTACAGATAGAGGATATTATATGTTACAGTATATTGACACATTGAATGTATTAAGCCATAAAAGTATTAAACACTGTAGAATTAAACACTGTAGAGAATAAGTTTGAAAGGTTCAGAGATTAGGGACATTCAGAGTGAGGGTTTACAGGCAAGGAGTAGAAGGTTGGAGCCAGTGACTTCAAAGGACGTCTCCAGCTGAGGTGACAACATCAGGAGGACAAAGCAGTAGAGAGGGGGATGAGGACTTACAGCCATGTGGCTGCTTCGAGGGAGCCTTGCCACAAATCGATTGGAGGAGGAACCGAGTTGATCAATAAGCCAAACACTGATTGGCTCGGACATTAGCCAAGATGATCAACAAGCTAAACACGGATTGGCTCATACATAGTTTTCTGCAGTTTTTATGACGATCTGAACACTTTATGTCTTTTCTGCAGTATATAAGGCTTTGTTTGAGGGAACAGAAGCAGACCATGTCATGCCTCGCTTCTTTTCAGATAATCTGAGTGGAGAGCTGTGAGAGTGAGTGTGTGTGTGGTCTCTGTTCTCGAGAATATCCACTATTGATAGTTCATTTAGTTTGCATCTGTTATTAAATACTTGTTTTACTTTTAACACCGGATCCAGCTCGTTTTTGGTGAATGAACACAAATAGTCCCCGCAGTGGCGGGTCGTGCATTGTATACCTGAGCCTTCACTGCTGTCCTGCAGCTGAAACACAGCTACGGTTATTATTTGTTTTGTGTAAAAACAAACACATTTAACTTACCAGAGCTGCTGTTCACTATTTAAAGACAAAGTCCATCCTCCTTTCTTTGTTAATAAAGAGTTTAATCTCACGGTTGTTCAGTACATCCGTGCGTTTTAGTTCCAGTAAGAAGTCCTTCTGGATTCATGGACGCCAGTGAAGACAGTCGAGCCTCCCCAGTTGTATTTCTTGAATACGTTTTAATGCGTTTGAGGCTGAAAATGTCCGCTCGACAGAGGCAGCAGATATTGGGATTGTCACCGCCCAACATGTCAGACTAAAGATCTGATCTGAAGTGAGACTGTGAAAGTTATGACGGAACAAAAGAACTAAATAAACTCTTCTTCCTCCTCATGTGATACAGAACTGATCCAGGGTCAGCTGGACATGATCCTCTGAGCTTCACGTTCTCTTCTTCTTTAGTTAAACTGACAACTTGTAATCGTGTGTTGAACTTTCTCAATGATTTGAAGATGTTTTCATATTCATATTTAGAAAGAAGATGACAAACAGGATCATAATCCTTTGACATGTTATAATAATAATAATAATAATAATAACATTACATTACATTACAGTCATTTAGCAGACGCTTTTATCCAAAGCGACTTACAATTCAGAGTCTATCACAATTCTACACCGTAGGCTCAACTACGGGAGCAATTTTGGGGTTAAGTGCCTTGCTCAAGGACACATCGACATGCGACTAGCGGAGCCGGAGCCGGGGATTGAAGACGGCCCTGCTATCCACTTAGCCACAGTCGCCAACATAATAATAATAATAACATATTAATAACATGATAATAATAATAATAACATTATAATAATAATAACATAATAATAATGATATAATAATAACAATATAATCATAACAATAACAATAATAATAACAATAATAATAATAACAATAATAATATTAATAATAATGATAATGATAAAATAATAACAATATAATAATAATATATTAATAATAATAATAACAATAATAATAGTAATAACATAATAATAATAATAATACTAACATCATAATAATAATAACATAATAATAATAACAATAATAATAGTAATAATAACATCATAATAATAATAACATCATAATAATAATAACATCATAATAATAACAATAATAATAATAATCAGAGAAGTGAGATGATGAGACTGAACCTTTAGTAACAGTGAGATGTAGAAAGACATCATGAGGATGATGATGGGATGAAGATCTGAGAGGGGTAGGGTCTGCTGACATGATCCTGGAGATGTGACACATCTGTGCTCTCTGATCTTTCTCTTCAGATGAACTCTGAGTGGAACATCCTCTCAGATAATCTTCAGAAAGAAAAGCTGAAGACGTCGAGGACAAGGAAAGGAATCAACCGAGTCAACAAGAGAGAGCGTCTGCTTCAGGACATTCATTTAATTAGTCTGAGGAGTTCACGGTACATTAATACATATAACAATACATCTTATAAGAGAAAAGAGAAGGATTGTAATATGACAATACAAAAAGCATTTTAAGATTAAAGATCACAGGACCAACCCTGAATGAGAATAACTCCAATGTGAACTCTCCGGTTATTAGAGGACATAAGAGAATCGGATAAAGACGTGAGATGAGCTGGACGGTCAAACAAACACAGACATGAGAGACCGACAGTCATGGACTCTAGAAAAAGAGAAGTGAATACAAAAAAAACAATAGCCTTGTTCATTCATATTAAGTCTGTCAGAATGAAGCAAAAATACTTTGACTTACAAGTATAGAATTCAGATGAAAATGCCCAGACCTCCCAATGATCTTGTGTGTGTGTGATGGTGAACACGCACATTTTTAAATTCTGTTTCACTTTGACCAAAATCTTGTCCTCAAATCAGAATTAGACCTGCAACAATTGCTCTACTTTGTTGTAACACAAAGACGAAAAAAGAAGCTAATATGGAGAAATATGATCTCTTTTCTTAGAACTGCAGCATTCTGGATCAACTGGAGAGATTCTAGAGACTTATTAGAGCAGCCTGATGATAAGGAATCACAGTAATCTAGTCGAGAGGTAACAAATGCATGAACTCATGTTTCTCTATCTCTTTGAGACAGGCTGTGCCTGATTTATTAAATGTTACGTGAAAAAAGGCAGTCCTTGAAGTTTGTTTATCTGAGAGTGAATATATGATATATCCTGATCAAAGATAACTTTATGGTGCTGCTGGATGCCAGAACAATGCCATGTAGAGCAAACAGCTCTTAACTGTTCAATAGCACTCAGTATACAGTAACTTATTGTGTGTGTGTGTGTGTGTGTGTGGAAACAACCCATAAATTATCACTCAGTACAAATGAGCGTAATGGAGAGTTTGTTTGAAACACCTTTGGTGATAATGGTTATAATGTGTGTAAACATTATTGTTCCATCTTATCACTACAGATGTTGATTCTCACATTTTGAACTACATTCATTTAGTAAACTCTCCAAAGTGACTCACAATAAGTGCAGACAGCACAAAAAGTACTTTAACTTCAGCAAATATGTTGAACTGCTTCAAGTGATGCTTTTTGTATTTTATGGAGCTTGGTCCAGACTGAACCAGTGCTTCATGTGTTAAAGCTGCATTCTCTCTAGTGACCACCAGGGGGCGACTCCTCTGGTCCTATAGAAG
>JAVDOI010000509.1:0-23698 GCA_032191485.1 Leptoclinus maculatus
AATTCATCCGGGAAGTACCGGTAAAAAATACAAACACCTCGCAAAAAACACATTAAATTCACTAAAAATGGTCAAAATGGTTAAAATGAATAAAAGAACCATACAGGAATATTCAGGACCACCTCCCCGTGATGCATGTGCAGTGGCTGGATAAAATTCATCCGGGAAGTACCGGTAAAAAAATTACAACACCTCGCAAAAAACACATTAAATTCACTAAAAATGGGCAAAATGGTTAAAATGAAGAAAATAACCCCCCACCTACACTCAGGGACACCTACCCGGGAAACGAGTGCAGTCCCAGGCTAAAAGTCATCCGGAAAGTATCGATGCACCTCACAAACACCTGGAAAGCTCAATATTAGAAGTACCAAAAAATGACCCAAATCACCAAAGTCACTTTAATTACCCACAAAACAGGTACTTTCCCCCGGGTAAACTACCTCCACAACCACCCCCTGGACCTCCCAGCACCTCCCAGCACCTTCCAGCACCCTAACTGGGGTCAGAATTAAGAAAATCAGCCTCCCTCCACACTCCTCCACAGGCCAACACTTGAACATACACTTACCCGGACACCCCCCCACCCCAACCCCGCAGAAACACCTCCGCAACATGCCCCTGTATTAAATGACCAAAATGGTTAAAATGAAGAAAATAACCCCCCACCTACACGCAGGAACACCTACCCGGGAAACGAGTGCAGTCCCAGGCGAAAATTCATCCGGGAAGTATCGATGCACCTTAAATACACCTCACAAACACAACATTTTAATGAACAAAAGTGGCCAAAATGGTTAAAATGAATAAAAGAACCATACAGGAATATTCAGGACCACCTCCCCGTGATGCATGTGCAGTGGCTGGATAAAATTCATCCGGGAAGTACCGGTAAAAAATTACAACACCTCGCAAAAAACACATTAAATTCACTAAAAATGGGCAAAATGGTTAAAATGAAGAAAATAACCCCCCCACCTACACTCAGGGACACGTACCCGGGAAACGAGTGCAGTCCCAGGCTAAAAGTCATCCGGGAAGTATCGATGCACCTCACAAACACCTGGAAAGCTCAATATTAGAAGTACCAAAAAATGACCCAAATCACCAAAGTCACTTTAATTACCCACAAAACAGGTACTTTCCCCGGGTAAACTACCTCCACAACCACCCCCTGGACCTCCCAGCACCTCCCAGCACCTTCCAGCACCCTAACTGGGGTCAGAATTAAGAAAATCAGCCTCCCTCCACACTCCTCCACAGGCCAACACTTGAACATACACTTACCCGGACACCCCCCACCCCAACCCCGCAGAAACACCTCCGCAACATGCCCCTGTGCCCCCGTGCTCCAGGGGGTCCCGTGCCCCCACTCTTAAGCCCCCTCCCTGGGTTAAAACCCATCCCTGGCCCTCCCCGAGTTTCGTACACTTGGTAGTACAAATCGAGAATTTGTGAAAATATGTCAGAGTACAAACAGCACTGAGGCCAAAACTTGGAAAAATTATAAAAATTATTAAAACGCTTAAAATGAATAAAATAACTAACCAGGAAAATTCAAGACCACCTCCCCGTGATGCATGTGCAGTGGCTGGATAAAATTCATCCGGGAAGTACCGGTAAAAAATACAAACACCTCGCAAAAAACACATTAAATTCACTAAAAATGGTCAAAATGGTTAAAATGAATAAAAGAACCATACAGGAATATTCAGGACCACCTCCCCGTGATGCATGTGCAGTGGCTGGATAAAATTCATCCGGGAAGTACCGGTAAAAAATTACAACACCTCGCAAAAAACACATTAAATTCACTAAAAATGGGCAAAATGGTTAAAATGAATAAAAGAACCATACAGGAATATTCAGGACCACCTCCCCGTGATGCATGTGCAGTGGCTGGATAAAATTCATCCGGGAAGTACCGGTAAAAAATTACAACACCTCGCAAAAAACACATTAAATTCACTAAAAATGGGCAAAATGGTTAAAATGAAGAAAATAACCCCCCACCTACACTCAGGGACACCTACCCGGGAAACGAGTGCAGTCCCAGGCTAAAAGTCATCCGGAAAGTATCGATGCACCTCACAAACACCTGGAAAGCTCAATATTAGAAGTACCAAAAAATGACCCAAATCACCAAAGTCACTTTAATTACCCACAAAACAGGTACTTTCCCCCGGGGTAAACTACCTCCACAACCACCCCCTGGACCTCCCAGCACCTCCCAGCACCTTCCAGCACCCTAACTGGGGTCAGAATTAAGAAAATCAGCCTCCCTCCACACTCCTCCACAGGCCAACACTTGAACATACACTTACCCGGACACCCCCCCACCCCAACCCCGCAGAAACACCTCCGCAACATGCCCCTGTATTAAATGACCAAAATGGTTAAAATGAAGAAAATAACCCCCCACCTACACGCAGGAACACCTACCCGGGAAACGAGTGCAGTCCCAGGCGAAAATTCATCCGGGAAGTATCGATGCACCTTAAATACACCTCACAAACACAACATTTTAATGAACAAAAGTGGCCAAAATGGTTAAAATGAATAAAAGAACCATACAGGAATATTCAGGACCACCTCCCCGTGATGCATGTGCAGTGGCTGGATAAAATTCATCCGGGAAGTACCGGTAAAAAATTACAACACCTCGCAAAAAACACATTAAATTCACTAAAAATGGGCAAAATGGTTAAAATGAAGAAAATAACCCCCCACCTACACTCAGGGACACCTACCCGGGAAACGAGTGCAGTCCCAGGCTAAAAGTCATCCGGGAAGTATCGATGCACCTCACAAACACCTGGAAAGCTCAATATTAGAAGTACCAAAAAATGACCCAAATCACCAAAGTCACTTTAATTACCCACAAAACAGGTACTTTCCCCCGGGTAAACTACCTCCACAACCACCCCCTGGACCTCCCAGCACCTCCCAGCACCTTCCAGCACCCTAACTGGGGTCAGAATTAAGAAAATCAGCCTCCCTCCACACTCCTCCACAGGCCAACACTTGAACATACACTTACCCGGACACCCCCCACCCCAACCCCGCAGAAACACCTCCGCAACATGCCCCTGTGCCCCCGTGCTCCAGGGGGTCCCGTGCCCCCCACTCTTAAGCCCCCTCCCTGGGTTAAAACCCATCCCTGGCCCTCCCCGAGTTTCGTACACTTGGTAGTACAAATCGAGAATTTGTGAAAATATGTCAGAGTACAAACAGCACTGAGGCCAAAACTTGGAAAAATTATAAAAATTATTAAAACGCTTAAAATGAATAAAATAACTAACCAGGAAAATTCAAGACCACCTCCCCGTGATGCATGTGCAGTGGCTGGATAAAATTCATCCGGGAAGTACCGGTAAAAAATACAAACACCTCGCAAAAAACACATTAAATTCACTAAAAATGGTCAAAATGGTTAAAATGAATAAAAGAACCATACAGGAATATTCAGGACCACCTCCCCGTGATGCATGTGCAGTGGCTGGATAAAATTCGTCCGGGAAGTACCGGTAAAAAATACAAACACCTCGCAAAACACATATTACAATGACCAAAACTGGCCAAAATGGTTAAAATGAAGAAAATAACCCCCCACCTACACTCAGGGACACGTACCCGGGAAACGAGTGCAGTCCCAGGCTAAAAGTCATCCGGGAAGTATCGATGCACCTCACAAACACCTGGAAAGCTCAATATTAGAAGTACCAAAAAATGACCCAAATCACCAAAGTCACTTTAATTACCCACAAAACAGGTACTTTCCCCGGGTAAACTACCTCCACAACCACCCCCTGGACCTCCCAGCACCTCCCAGCACCTTCCAGCACCCTAACTGGGGTCAGAATTAAGAAAATCAGCCTCCCTCCACACTCCTCCACAGGCCAACACTTGAACATACACTTACCCGGACACCCCCCACCCCAACCCCGCAGAAACACCTCCGCAACATGCCCCTGTGCCCCCGTGCTCCAGGGGGTCCCGTGCCCCCACTCTTAAGCCCCCTCCCTGGGTTAAAACCCATCCCTGGCCCCCCGAGTTTCGTACACTTGGTAGTACAAATCGAGAATTTGTGAAAATATGTCAGAGTACAAACAGCACTGAGGCCAAAACTTGGAAAAATTATAAAAATTGTTAAAACGCTTAAAATGAATAAAATAACTAACCAGGAAAATTCAAGACCACCTCCCCGTGATGCATGTGCAGTGGCTGGATAAAATTCATCCGGGAAGTACCGGTAAAAAATACAAACACCTCGCAAAAAACACATTAAATTCACTAAAAATGGTCAAAATGGTTAAAATGAATAAAAGAACCATACAGGAATATTCAGGACCACCTCCCCGTGATGCATGTGCAGTGGCTGGATAAAATTCATCCGGGAAGTACCGGTAAAAAATTACAACACCTCGCAAAAAACACATTAAATTCACTAAAAATGGGCAAAATGGTTAAAATGAAGAAAATAACCCCCCACCTACACTCAGGGACACGTACCCGGGAAACGAGTGCAGTCCCAGGCTAAAAGTCATCCGGGAAGTATCGATGCACCTCACAAACACCTGGAAAGCTCAATATTAGAAGTACCAAAAAATGACCCAAATCACCAAAGTCACTTTAATTACCCACAAAACAGGTACTTTCCCCGGGTAAACTACCTCCACAACCACCCCCTGGACCTCCCAGCACCTCCCAGCACCTTCCAGCACCCTAACTGGGGTCAGAATTAAGAAAATCAGCCTCCCTCCACACTCCTCCACAGGCCAACACTTGAACATACACTTACCCGGACACCCCCCACCCCAACCCCGCAGAAACACCTCCGCAACATGCCCCTGTGCCCCCCGTGCTCCAGGGGGTCCCGTGCCCCCACTCTTAAGCCCCCTCCCTGGGTTAAAACCCATCCCTGGCCCTCCCCGAGTTTCGTACACTTGGTAGTACAAATCGAGAATTTGTGAAAATATGTCAGAGTACAAACAGCACTGAGGCCAAAACTTGGAAAAATTATAAAAATTATTAAAACGCTTAAAATGAATAAAATAACTAACCAGGAAAATTCAAGACCACCTCCCCGTGATGCATGTGCAGTGGCTGGATAAAATTCATCCGGGAAGTACCGGTAAAAAATACAAACACCTCGCAAAAAACACATTAAATTCACTAAAAATGGTCAAAATGGTTAAAATGAATAAAAGAACCATACAGGAATATTCAGGACCACCTCCCCGTGATGCATGTGCAGTGGCTGGATAAAATTCATCCGGGAAGTACCGGTAAAAAATTACAACACCTCGCAAAAAACACATTAAATTCACTAAAAATGGGCAAAATGGTTAAAATGAAGAAAATAACCCCCCACCTACACTCAGGGACACCTACCCGGGAAACGAGTGCAGTCCCAGGCTAAAAGTCATCCGGAAAGTATCGATGCACCTCACAAACACCTGGAAAGCTCAATATTAGAAGTACCAAAAAATGACCCAAATCACCAAAGTCACTTTAATTACCCACAAAACAGGTACTTTCCCCCGGGTAAACTACCTCCACAACCACCCCCTGGACCTCCCAGCACCTCCCAGCACCTTCCAGCACCCTAACTGGGGTCAGAATTAAGAAAATCAGCCTCCCTCCACACTCCTCCACAGGCCAACACTTGAACATACACTTACCCGGACACCCCCCCACCCCAACCCCGCAGAAACACCTCCGCAACATGCCCCTGTATTAAATGACCAAAATGGTTAAAATGAAGAAAATAACCCCCCACCTACACGCAGGAACACCTACCCGGGAAACGAGTGCAGTCCCAGGCGAAAATTCATCCGGGAAGTATCGATGCACCTTAAATACACCTCACAAACACAACATTTTAATGAACAAAAGTGGCCAAAATGGTTAAAATGAATAAAAGAACCATACAGGAATATTCAGGACCACCTCCCCGTGATGCATGTGCAGTGGCTGGATAAAATTCATCCGGGAAGTACCGGTAAAAAATTACAACACCTCGCAAAAAACACATTAAATTCACTAAAAATGGGCAAAATGGTTAAAATGAAGAAAATAACCCCCCACCTACACTCAGGGACACGTACCCGGGAAACGAGTGCAGTCCCAGGCTAAAAGTCATCCGGGAAGTATCGATGCACCTCACAAACACCTGGAAAGCTCAATATTAGAAGTACCAAAAAATGACCCAAATCACCAAAGTCACTTTAATTACCCACAAAACAGGTACTTTCCCCGGGTAAACTACCTCCACAACCACCCCCTGGACCTCCCAGCACCTCCCAGCACCTTCCAGCACCCTAACTGGGGTCAGAATTAAGAAAATCAGCCTCCCTCCACACTCCTCCACAGGCCAACACTTGAACATACACTTACCCGGACACCCCCCACCCCAACCCCGCAGAAACACCTCCGCAACATGCCCCTGTGCCCCCGTGCTCCAGGGGGTCCCGTGCCCCCACTCTTAAGCCCCCTCCCTGGGTTAAAACCCATCCCTGGCCCTCCCCGAGTTTCGTACACTTGGTAGTACAAATCGAGAATTTGTGAAAATATGTCAGAGTACAAACAGCACTGAGGCCAAAACTTGGAAAAATTATAAAAATTATTAAAACGCTTAAAATGAATAAAATAACTAACCAGGAAAATTCAAGACCACCTCCCCGTGATGCATGTGCAGTGGCTGGATAAAATTCATCCGGGAAGTACCGGTAAAAAATACAAACACCTCGCAAAAAACACATTAAATTCACTAAAAATGGTCAAAATGGTTAAAATGAATAAAAGAACCATACAGGAATATTCAGGACCACCTCCCCGTGATGCATGTGCAGTGGCTGGATAAAATTCATCCGGGAAGTACCGGTAAAAAATTACAACACCTCGCAAAAAACACATTAAATTCACTAAAAATGGGCAAAATGGTTAAAATGAATAAAAGAACCATACAGGAATATTCAGGACCACCTCCCCGTGATGCATGTGCAGTGGCTGGATAAAATTCATCCGGGAAGTACCGGTAAAAAATTACAACACCTCGCAAAAAACACATTAAATTCACTAAAAATGGGCAAAATGGTTAAAATGAAGAAAATAACCCCCCACCTACACTCAGGGACACCTACCCGGGAAACGAGTGCAGTCCCAGGCTAAAAGTCATCCGGAAAGTATCGATGCACCTCACAAACACCTGGAAAGCTCAATATTAGAAGTACCAAAAAATGACCCAAATCACCAAAGTCACTTTAATTACCCACAAAACAGGTACTTTCCCCCGGGTAAACTACCTCCACAACCACCCCCTGGACCTCCCAGCACCTCCCAGCACCTTCCAGCACCCTAACTGGGGTCAGAATTAAGAAAATCAGCCTCCCTCCACACTCCTCCACAGGCCAACACTTGAACATACACTTACCCGGACACCCCCCCACCCCAACCCCGCAGAAACACCTCCGCAACATGCCCCTGTATTAAATGACCAAAATGGTTAAAATGAAGAAAATAACCCCCCACCTACACGCAGGAACACCTACCCGGGAAACGAGTGCAGTCCCAGGCGAAAATTCATCCGGGAAGTATCGATGCACCTTAAATACACCTCACAAACACAACATTTTAATGAACAAAAGTGGCCAAAATGGTTAAAATGAATAAAAGAACCATACAGGAATATTCAGGACCACCTCCCCGTGATGCATGTGCAGTGGCTGGATAAAATTCATCCGGGAAGTACCGGTAAAAAATTACAACACCTCGCAAAAAACACATTAAATTCACTAAAAATGGGCAAAATGGTTAAAATGAAGAAAATAACCCCCCACCTACACTCAGGGACACCTACCCGGGAAACGAGTGCAGTCCCAGGCTAAAAGTCATCCGGGAAGTATCGATGCACCTCACAAACACCTGGAAAGCTCAATATTAGAAGTACCAAAAAATGACCCAAATCACCAAAGTCACTTTAATTACCCACAAAACAGGTACTTTCCCCCGGGTAAACTACCTCCACAACCACCCCCTGGACCTCCCAGCACCTCCCAGCACCTTCCAGCACCCTAACTGGGGTCAGAATTAAGAAAATCAGCCTCCCTCCACACTCCTCCACAGGCCAACACTTGAACATACACTTACCCGGACACCCCCCACCCCAACCCCGCAGAAACACCTCCGCAACATGCCCCTGTGCCCCCGTGCTCCAGGGGGTCCCGTGCCCCCACTCTTAAGCCCCCTCCCTGGGTTAAAACCCATCCCTGGCCCTCCCCGAGTTTCGTACACTTGGTAGTACAAATCGAGAATTTGTGAAAATATGTCAGAGTACAAACAGCACTGAGGCCAAAACTTGGAAAAATTATAAAAATTATTAAAACGCTTAAAATGAATAAAATAACTAACCAGGAAAATTCAAGACCACCTCCCCGTGATGCATGTGCAGTGGCTGGATAAAATTCATCCGGGAAGTACCGGTAAAAAATACAAACACCTCGCAAAAAACACATTAAATTCACTAAAAATGGTCAAAATGGTTAAAATGAATAAAAGAACCATACAGGAATATTCAGGACCACCTCCCCGTGATGCATGTGCAGTGGCTGGATAAAATTCGTCCGGGAAGTACCGGTAAAAAATACAAACACCTCGCAAAACACATATTACAATGACCAAAACTGGCCAAAATGGTTAAAATGAAGAAAATAACCCCCCACCTACACTCAGGGACACGTACCCGGGAAACGAGTGCAGTCCCAGGCTAAAAGTCATCCGGGAAGTATCGATGCACCTCACAAACACCTGGAAAGCTCAATATTAGAAGTACCAAAAAATGACCCAAATCACCAAAGTCACTTTAATTACCCACAAAACAGGTACTTTCCCCGGGTAAACTACCTCCACAACCACCCCCTGGACCTCCCAGCACCTCCCAGCACCTTCCAGCACCCTAACTGGGGTCAGAATTAAGAAAATCAGCCTCCCTCCACACTCCTCCACAGGCCAACACTTGAACATACACTTACCCGGACACCCCCCACCCCAACCCCGCAGAAACACCTCCGCAACATGCCCCTGTGCCCCCGTGCTCCAGGGGGTCCCGTGCCCCCACTCTTAAGCCCCCTCCCTGGGTTAAAACCCATCCCTGGCCCTCCCCGAGTTTCGTACACTTGGTAGTACAAATCGAGAATTTGTGAAAATATGTCAGAGTACAAACAGCACTGAGGCCAAAACTTGGAAAAATTATAAAAATTGTTAAAACGCTTAAAATGAATAAAATAACTAACCAGGAAAATTCAAGACCACCTCCCCGTGATGCATGTGCAGTGGCTGGATAAAATTCATCCGGGAAGTACCGGTAAAAAATACAAACACCTCGCAAAAAACACATTAAATTCACTAAAAATGGTCAAAATGGTTAAAATGAATAAAAGAACCATACAGGAATATTCAGGACCACCTCCCCGTGATGCATGTGCAGTGGCTGGATAAAATTCATCCGGGAAGTACCGGTAAAAAATTACAACACCTCGCAAAAAACACATTAAATTCACTAAAAATGGGCAAAATGGTTAAAATGAAGAAAATAACCCCCCACCTACACTCAGGGACACGTACCCGGGAAACGAGTGCAGTCCCAGGCTAAAAGTCATCCGGGAAGTATCGATGCACCTCACAAACACCTGGAAAGCTCAATATTAGAAGTACCAAAAAATGACCCAAATCACCAAAGTCACTTTAATTACCCACAAAACAGGTACTTTCCCCGGGTAAACTACCTCCACAACCACCCCCTGGACCTCCCAGCACCTCCCAGCACCTTCCAGCACCCTAACTGGGGTCAGAATTAAGAAAATCAGCCTCCCTCCACACTCCTCCACAGGCCAACACTTGAACATACACTTACCCGGACACCCCCCACCCCAACCCCGCAGAAACACCTCCGCAACATGCCCCTGTGCCCCCGTGCTCCAGGGGGTCCCGTGCCCCCACTCTTAAGCCCCCTCCCTGGGTTAAAACCCATCCCTGGCCCTCCCCGAGTTTCGTACACTTGGTAGTACAAATCGAGAATTTGTGAAAATATGTCAGAGTACAAACAGCACTGAGGCCAAAACTTGGAAAAATTATAAAAATTATTAAAACGCTTAAAATGAATAAAATAACTAACCAGGAAAATTCAAGACCACCTCCCCGTGATGCATGTGCAGTGGCTGGATAAAATTCATCCGGGAAGTACCGGTAAAAAATACAAACACCTCGCAAAAAACACATTAAATTCACTAAAAATGGTCAAAATGGTGAAAATGAATAAAAGAACCATACAGGAATATTCAGGACCACCTCCCCGTGATGCATGTGCAGTGGCTGGATAAAATTCGTCCGGGAAGTACCGGTAAAAAATACAAACACCTCGCAAAACACATATTACAATGACCAAAACTGGCCAAAATGGTTAAAATGAAGAAAATAACCCCCCACCTACACTCAGGGACACGTACCCGGGAAACGAGTGCAGTCCCAGGCTAAAAGTCATCCGGGAAGTATCGATGCACCTCACAAACACCTGGAAAGCTCAATATTAGAAGTACCAAAAAATGACCCAAATCACCAAAGTCACTTTAATTACCCACAAAACAGGTACTTTCCCCGGGTAAACTACCTCCACAACCACCCCCTGGACCTCCCAGCACCTCCCAGCACCTTCCAGCACCCTAACTGGGGTCAGAATTAAGAAAATCAGCCTCCCTCCACACTCCTCCACAGGCCAACACTTGAACATACACTTACCCGGACACCCCCCCACCCCAACCCCGCAGAAACACCTCCGCAACATGCCCCTGTATTAAATGACCAAAATGGTTAAAATGAAGAAAATAACCCCCCACCTACACGCAGGAACACCTACCCGGGAAACGAGTGCAGTCCCAGGCGAAAATTCATCCGGGAAGTATCGATGCACCTTAAATACACCTCACAAACACAACATTTTAATGAACAAAAGTGGCCAAAATGGTTAAAATGAATAAAAGAACCATACAGGAATATTCAGGACCACCTCCCCGTGATGCATGTGCAGTGGCTGGATAAAATTCATCCGGGAAGTACCGGTAAAAAATACAAACACCTCGCAAAAAACACATTAAATTCACTAAAAATGGTCAAAATGGTTAAAATGAAGAAAATAACCCCCCACCTACACTCAGGGACACCTACCCGGGAAACGAGTGCAGTCCCAGGCTAAAAGTCATCCGGGAAGTATCGATGCACCTCACAAACACCTGGAAAGCTCAATATTAGAAGTACCAAAAAATGACCCAAATCACCAAAGTCACTTTAATTACCCACAAAACAGGTACTTTCCCCGGGTAAACTACCTCCACAACCACCCCCTGGACCTCCCAGCACCTCCCAGCACCTTCCAGCACCCTAACTGGGGTCAGAATTAAGAAAATCAGCCTCCCTCCACACTCCTCCACAGGCCAACACTTGAACATACACTTACCCGGACACCCCCCACCCCAACCCCGCAGAAACACCTCCGCAACATGCCCCTGTGCCCCCGTGCTCCAGGGGGTCCCGTGCCCCCACTCTTAAGCCCCCTCCCTGGGTTAAAACCCATCCCTGGCCCTCCCCGAGTTTCGTACACTTGGTAGTACAAATCGAGAATTTGTGAAAATATGTCAGAGTACAAACAGCACTGAGGCCAAAACTTGGAAAAATTATAAAAATTATTAAAACGCTTAAAATGAATAAAATAACTAACCAGGAAAATTCAAGACCACCTCCCCGTGATGCATGTGCAGTGGCTGGATAAAATTCATCCGGGAAGTACCGGTAAAAAATACAAACACCTCGCAAAAAACACATTAAATTCACTAAAAATGGTCAAAATGGTGAAAATGAATAAAAGAACCATACAGGAATATTCAGGACCACCTCCCCGTGATGCATGTGCAGTGGCTGGATAAAATTCGTCCGGGAAGTACCGGTAAAAAATACAAACACCTCGCAAAAAACACATTAAATTCACTAAAAATGGTCAAAATGGTTAAAATGAAGAAAATAACCCCCCACCTACACTCAGGGACACCTACCCGGGAAACGAGTGCAGTCCCAGGCTAAAAGTCATCCGGGAAGTATCGATGCACCTCACAAACACCTGGAAAGCTCAATATTAGAAGTACCAAAAAATGACCCAAATCACCAAAGTCACTTTAATTACCCACAAAACAGGTACTTTCCCCGGGTAAACTACCTCCACAACCACCCCCTGGACCTCCCAGCACCTCCCAGCACCTTCCAGCACCCTAACTGGGGTCAGAATTAAGAAAATCAGCCTCCCTCCACACTCCTCCACAGGCCAACACTTGAACATACACTTACCCGGACACCCCCCACCCCAACCCCGCAGAAACACCTCCGCAACATGCCCCTGTGCCCCCGTGCTCCAGGGGGTCCCGTGCCCCCACTCTTAAGCCCCCTCCCTGGGTTAAAACCCATCCCTGGCCCTCCCCGAGTTTCGTACACTTGGTAGTACAAATCGAGAATTTGTGAAAATATGTCAGAGTACAAACAGCACTGAGGCCAAAACTTGGAAAAATTATAAAAATTATTAAAACGCTTAAAATGAATAAAATAACTAACCAGGAAAATTCAAGACCACCTCCCCGTGATGCATGTGCAGTGGCTGGATAAAATTCATCCGGGAAGTACCGGTAAAAAATACAAACACCTCGCAAAAAACACATTAAATTCACTAAAAATGGTCAAAATGGTTAAAATGAAGAAAATAACCCCCCACCTACACTCAGGGACACCTACCCGGGAAACGAGTGCAGTCCCAGGCTAAAAGTCATCCGGGAAGTATCGATGCACCTCACAAACACCTGGAAAGCTCAATATTAGAAGTACCAAAAAATGACCCAAATCACCAAAGTCACTTTAATTACCCACAAAACAGGTACTTTCCCCGGGTAAACTACCTCCACAACCACCCCCTGGACCTCCCAGCACCTTCCAGCACCCTAACTGGGGTCAGAATTAAGAAAATCAGCCTCCCTCCACACTCCTCCACAGGCCAACACTTGAACATACACTTACCCGGACACCCCCCACCCCAACCCCGCAGAAACACCTCCGCAACATGCCCCTGTGCCCCCGTGCTCCAGGGGGTCCCGTGCCCCCACTCTTAAGCCCCCTCCCTGGGTTAAAACCCATCCCTGGCCCTCCCCGAGTTTCGTACACTTGGTAGTACAAATCGAGAATTTGTGAAAATATGTCAGAGTACAAACAGCACTGAGGCCAAAACTTGGAAAAATTATAAAAATTATTAAAACGCTTAAAATGAATAAAATAACTAACCAGGAAAATTCAAGACCACCTCCCCGTGATGCATGTGCAGTGGCTGGATAAAATTCATCCGGGAAGTACCGGTAAAAAATACAAACACCTCGCAAAAAACACATTAAATTCACTAAAAATGGTCAAAATGGTGAAAATGAATAAAAGAACCATACAGGAATATTCAGGACCACCTCCCCGTGATGCATGTGCAGTGGCTGGATAAAATTCGTCCGGGAAGTACCGGTAAAAAATACAAACACCTCGCAAAACACATATTACAATGACCAAAACTGGCCAAAATGGTTAAAATGAAGAAAATAACCCCCCACCTACACTCAGGGACACGTACCCGGGAAACGAGTGCAGTCCCAGGCTAAAAGTCATCCGGGAAGTATCGATGCACCTCACAAACACCTGGAAAGCTCAATATTAGAAGTACCAAAAAATGACCCAAATCACCAAAGTCACTTTAATTACCCACAAAACAGGTACTTTCCCCGGGTAAACTACCTCCACAACCACCCCCTGGACCTCCCAGCACCTCCCAGCACCTTCCAGCACCCTAACTGGGGTCAGAATTAAGAAAATCAGCCTCCCTCCACACTCCTCCACAGGCCAACACTTGAACATACACTTACCCGGACACCCCCCCACCCCAACCCCGCAGAAACACCTCCGCAACATGCCCCTGTATTAAATGACCAAAATGGTTAAAATGAAGAAAATAACCCCCCACCTACACGCAGGAACACCTACCCGGGAAACGAGTGCAGTCCCAGGCGAAAATTCATCCGGGAAGTATCGATGCACCTTAAATACACCTCACAAACACAACATTTTAATGAACAAAAGTGGCCAAAATGGTTAAAATGAATAAAAGAACCATACAGGAATATTCAGGACCACCTCCCCGTGATGCATGTGCAGTGGCTGGATAAAATTCATCCGGGAAGTACCGGTAAAAAATACAAACACCTCGCAAAAAACACATTAAATTCACTAAAAATGGTCAAAATGGTTAAAATGAAGAAAATAACCCCCCACCTACACTCAGGGACACCTACCCGGGAAACGAGTGCAGTCCCAGGCTAAAAGTCATCCGGGAAGTATCGATGCACCTCACAAACACCTGGAAAGCTCAATATTAGAAGTACCAAAAAATGACCCAAATCACCAAAGTCACTTTAATTACCCACAAAACAGGTACTTTCCCCGGGTAAACTACCTCCACAACCACCCCCTGGACCTCCCAGCACCTTCCAGCACCCTAACTGGGGTCAGAATTAAGAAAATCAGCCTCCCTCCACACTCCTCCACAGGCCAACACTTGAACATACACTTACCCGGACACCCCCCACCCCAACCCCGCAGAAACACCTCCGCAACATGCCCCTGTGCCCCCGTGCTCCAGGGGGTCCCGTGCCCCCACTCTTAAGCCCCCTCCCTGGGTTAAAACCCATCCCTGGCCCTCCCCGAGTTTCGTACACTTGGTAGTACAAATCGAGAATTTGTGAAAATATGTCAGAGTACAAACAGCACTGAGGCCAAAACTTGGAAAAATTATAAAAATTATTAAAACGCTTAAAATGAATAAAATAACTAACCAGGAAAATTCAAGACCACCTCCCCGTGATGCATGTGCAGTGGCTGGATAAAATTCATCCGGGAAGTACCGGTAAAAAATACAAACACCTCGCAAAAAACACATTAAATTCACTAAAAATGGTCAAAATGGTGAAAATGAATAAAAGAACCATACAGGAATATTCAGGACCACCTCCCCGTGATGCATGTGCAGTGGCTGGATAAAATTCGTCCGGGAAGTACCGGTAAAAAATACAAACACCTCGCAAAACACATATTACAATGACCAAAACTGGCCAAAATGGTTAAAATGAAGAAAATAACCCCCCACCTACACTCAGGGACACGTACCCGGGAAACGAGTGCAGTCCCAGGCTAAAAGTCATCCGGGAAGTATCGATGCACCTCACAAACACCTGGAAAGCTCAATATTAGAAGTACCAAAAAATGACCCAAATCACCAAAGTCACTTTAATTACCCACAAAACAGGTACTTTCCCCGGGTAAACTACCTCCACAACCACCCCCTGGACCTCCCAGCACCTCCCAGCACCTTCCAGCACCCTAACTGGGGTCAGAATTAAGAAAATCAGCCTCCCTCCACACTCCTCCACAGGCCAACACTTGAACATACACTTACCCGGACACCCCCCCACCCCAACCCCGCAGAAACACCTCCGCAACATGCCCCTGTATTAAATGACCAAAATGGTTAAAATGAAGAAAATAACCCCCCACCTACACGCAGGAACACCTACCCGGGAAACGAGTGCAGTCCCAGGCGAAAATTCATCCGGGAAGTATCGATGCACCTTAAATACACCTCACAAACACAACATTTTAATGAACAAAAGTGGCCAAAATGGTTAAAATGAATAAAAGAACCATACAGGAATATTCAGGACCACCTCCCCGTGATGCATGTGCAGTGGCTGGATAAAATTCATCCGGGAAGTACCGGTAAAAAATACAAACACCTCGCAAAAAACACATTAAATTCACTAAAAATGGTCAAAATGGTTAAAATGAAGAAAATAACCCCCCACCTACACTCAGGGACACCTACCCGGGAAACGAGTGCAGTCCCAGGCTAAAAGTCATCCGGGAAGTATCGATGCACCTCACAAACACCTGGAAAGCTCAATATTAGAAGTACCAAAAAATGACCCAAATCACCAAAGTCACTTTAATTACCCACAAAACAGGTACTTTCCCCGGGTAAACTACCTCCACAACCACCCCCTGGACCTCCCAGCACCTTCCAGCACCCTAACTGGGGTCAGAATTAAGAAAATCAGCCTCCCTCCACACTCCTCCACAGGCCAACACTTGAACATACACTTACCCGGACACCCCCCACCCCAACCCCGCAGAAACACCTCCGCAACATGCCCCTGTGCCCCCGTGCTCCAGGGGGTCCCGTGCCCCCACTCTTAAGCCCCCTCCCTGGGTTAAAACCCATCCCTGGCCCTCCCCGAGTTTCGTACACTTGGTAGTACAAATCGAGAATTTGTGAAAATATGTCAGAGTACAAACAGCACTGAGGCCAAAACTTGGAAAAATTATAAAAATTATTAAAACGCTTAAAATGAATAAAATAACTAACCAGGAAAATTCAAGACCACCTCCCCGTGATGCATGTGCAGTGGCTGGATAAAATTCATCCGGGAAGTACCGGTAAAAAATACAAACACCTCGCAAAAAACACATTAAATTCACTAAAAATGGTCAAAATGGTGAAAATGAATAAAAGAACCATACAGGAATATTCAGGACCACCTCCCCGTGATGCATGTGCAGTGGCTGGATAAAATTCGTCCGGGAAGTACCGGTAAAAAATACAAACACCTCGCAAAACACATATTACAATGACCAAAACTGGCCAAAATGGTTAAAATGAAGAAAATAACCCCCCACCTACACTCAGGGACACGTACCCGGGAAACGAGTGCAGTCCCAGGCTAAAAGTCATCCGGGAAGTATCGATGCACCTCACAAACACCTGGAAAGCTCAATATTAGAAGTACCAAAAAATGACCCAAATCACCAAAGTCACTTTAATTACCCACAAAACAGGTACTTTCCCCGGGTAAACTACCTCCACAACCACCCCCTGGACCTCCCAGCACCTCCCAGCACCTTCCAGCACCCTAACTGGGGTCAGAATTAAGAAAATCAGCCTCCCTCCACACTCCTCCACAGGCCAACACTTGAACATACACTTACCCGGACACCCCCCCACCCCAACCCCGCAGAAACACCTCCGCAACATGCCCCTGTATTAAATGACCAAAATGGTTAAAATGAAGAAAATAACCCCCCACCTACACGCAGGAACACCTACCCGGGAAACGAGTGCAGTCCCAGGCGAAAATTCATCCGGGAAGTATCGATGCACCTTAAATACACCTCACAAACACAACATTTTAATGAACAAAAGTGGCCAAAATGGTTAAAATGAATAAAAGAACCATACAGGAATATTCAGGACCACCTCCCCGTGATGCATGTGCAGTGGCTGGATAAAATTCATCCGGGAAGTACCGGTAAAAAATACAAACACCTCGCAAAAAACACATTAAATTCACTAAAAATGGTCAAAATGGTTAAAATGAAGAAAATAACCCCCCACCTACACTCAGGGACACCTACCCGGGAAACGAGTGCAGTCCCAGGCTAAAAGTCATCCGGGAAGTATCGATGCACCTCACAAACACCTGGAAAGCTCAATATTAGAAGTACCAAAAAATGACCCAAATCACCAAAGTCACTTTAATTACCCACAAAACAGGTACTTTCCCCGGGTAAACTACCTCCACAACCACCCCCTGGACCTCCCAGCACCTCCCAGCACCTTCCAGCACCCTAACTGGGGTCAGAATTAAGAAAATCAGCCTCCCTCCACACTCCTCCACAGGCCAACACTTGAACATACACTTACCCGGACACCCCCCACCCCAACCCCGCAGAAACACCTCCGCAACATGCCCCTGTGCCCCCGTGCTCCAGGGGGTCCCGTGCCCCCACTCTTAAGCCCCCTCCCTGGGTTAAAACCCATCCCTGGCCCTCCCCGAGTTTCGTACACTTGGTAGTACAAATCGAGAATTTGTGAAAATATGTCAGAGTACAAACAGCACTGAGGCCAAAACTTGGAAAAATTATAAAAATTATTAAAACGCTTAAAATGAATAAAATAACTAACCAGGAAAATTCAAGACCACCTCCCCGTGATGCATGTGCAGTGGCTGGATAAAATTCATCCGGGAAGTACCGGTAAAAAATACAAACACCTCGCAAAAAACACATTAAATTCACTAAAAATGGTCAAAATGGTGAAAATGAATAAAAGAACCATACAGGAATATTCAGGACCACCTCCCCGTGATGCATGTGCAGTGGCTGGATAAAATTCGTCCGGGAAGTACCGGTAAAAAATACAAACACCTCGCAAAAAACACATTAAATTCACTAAAAATGGTCAAAATGGTTAAAATGAAGAAAATAACCCCCCACCTACACTCAGGGACACCTACCCGGGAAACGAGTGCAGTCCCAGGCTAAAAGTCATCCGGGAAGTATCGATGCACCTCACAAACACCTGGAAAGCTCAATATTAGAAGTACCAAAAAATGACCCAAATCACCAAAGTCACTTTAATTACCCACAAAACAGGTACTTTCCCCGGGTAAACTACCTCCACAACCACCCCCTGGACCTCCCAGCACCTCCCAGCACCTTCCAGCACCCTAACTGGGGTCAGAATTAAGAAAATCAGCCTCCCTCCACACTCCTCCACAGGCCAACACTTGAACATACACTTACCCGGACACCCCCCACCCCAACCCCGCAGAAACACCTCCGCAACATGCCCCTGTGCCCCCGTGCTCCAGGGGGTCCCGTGCCCCCACTCTTAAGCCCCCTCCCTGGGTTAAAACCCATCCCTGGCCCTCCCCGAGTTTCGTACACTTGGTAGTACAAATCGAGAATTTGTGAAAATATGTCAGAGTACAAACAGCACTGAGGCCAAAACTTGGAAAAATTATAAAAATTATTAAAACGCTTAAAATGAATAAAATAACTAACCAGGAAAATTCAAGACCACCTCCCCGTGATGCATGTGCAGTGGCTGGATAAAATTCATCCGGGAAGTACCGGTAAAAAATACAAACACCTCGCAAAAAACACATTAAATTCACTAAAAATGGTCAAAATGGTTAAAATGAAGAAAATAACCCCCCACCTACACTCAGGGACACCTACCCGGGAAACGAGTGCAGTCCCAGGCTAAAAGTCATCCGGGAAGTATCGATGCACCTCACAAACACCTGGAAAGCTCAATATTAGAAGTACCAAAAAATGACCCAAATCACCAAAGTCACTTTAATTACCCACAAAACAGGTACTTTCCCCGGGTAAACTACCTCCACAACCACCCCCTGGACCTCCCAGCACCTTCCAGCACCCTAACTGGGGTCAGAATTAAGAAAATCAGCCTCCCTCCACACTCCTCCACAGGCCAACACTTGAACATACACTTACCCGGACACCCCCCACCCCAACCCCGCAGAAACACCTCCGCAACATGCCCCTGTGCCCCCGTGCTCCAGGGGGTCCCGTGCCCCCACTCTTAAGCCCCCTCCCTGGGTTAAAACCCATCCCTGGCCCTCCCCGAGTTTCGTACACTTGGTAGTACAAATCGAGAATTTGTGAAAATATGTCAGAGTACAAACAGCACTGAGGCCAAAACTTGGAAAAATTATAAAAATTATTAAAACGCTTAAAATGAATAAAATAACTAACCAGGAAAATTCAAGACCACCTCCCCGTGATGCATGTGCAGTGGCTGGATAAAATTCATCCGGGAAGTACCGGTAAAAAATACAAACACCTCGCAAAAAACACATTAAATTCACTAAAAATGGTCAAAATGGTGAAAATGAATAAAAGAACCATACAGGAATATTCAGGACCACCTCCCCGTGATGCATGTGCAGTGGCTGGATAAAATTCGTCCGGGAAGTACCGGTAAAAAATACAAACACCTCGCAAAACACATATTACAATGACCAAAACTGGCCAAAATGGTTAAAATGAAGAAAATAACCCCCCACCTACACTCAGGGACACGTACCCGGGAAACGAGTGCAGTCCCAGGCTAAAAGTCATCCGGGAAGTATCGATGCACCTCACAAACACCTGGAAAGCTCAATATTAGAAGTACCAAAAAATGACCCAAATCACCAAAGTCACTTTAATTACCCACAAAACAGGTACTTTCCCCGGGTAAACTACCTCCACAACCACCCCCTGGACCTCCCAGCACCTCCCAGCACCTTCCAGCACCCTAACTGGGGTCAGAATTAAGAAAATCAGCCTCCCTCCACACTCCTCCACAGGCCAACACTTGAACATACACTTACCCGGACACCCCCCCACCCCAACCCCGCAGAAACACCTCCGCAACATGCCCCTGTATTAAATGACCAAAATGGTTAAAATGAAGAAAATAACCCCCCACCTACACGCAGGAACACCTACCCGGGAAACGAGTGCAGTCCCAGGCGAAAATTCATCCGGGAAGTATCGATGCACCTTAAATACACCTCACAAACACAACATTTTAATGAACAAAAGTGGCCAAAATGGTTAAAATGAATAAAAGAACCATACAGGAATATTCAGGACCACCTCCCCGTGATGCATGTGCAGTGGCTGGATAAAATTCATCCGGGAAGTACCGGTAAAAAATACAAACACCTCGCAAAAAACACATTAAATTCACTAAAAATGGTCAAAATGGTTAAAATGAAGAAAATAACCCCCCACCTACACTCAGGGACACCTACCCGGGAAACGAGTGCAGTCCCAGGCTAAAAGTCATCCGGGAAGTATCGATGCACCTCACAAACACCTGGAAAGCTCAATATTAGAAGTACCAAAAAATGACCCAAATCACCAAAGTCACTTTAATTACCCACAAAACAGGTACTTTCCCCGGGTAAACTACCTCCACAACCACCCCCTGGACCTCCCAGCACCTTCCAGCACCCTAACTGGGGTCAGAATTAAGAAAATCAGCCTCCCTCCACACTCCTCCACAGGCCAACACTTGAACATACACTTACCCGGACACCCCCCACCCCAACCCCGCAGAAACACCTCCGCAACATGCCCCTGTGCCCCCGTGCTCCAGGGGGTCCCGTGCCCCCACTCTTAAGCCCCCTCCCTGGGTTAAAACCCATCCCTGGCCCTCCCCGAGTTTCGTACACTTGGTAGTACAAATCGAGAATTTGTGAAAATATGTCAGAGTACAAACAGCACTGAGGCCAAAACTTGGAAAAATTATAAAAATTATTAAAACGCTTAAAATGAATAAAATAACTAACCAGGAAAATTCAAGACCACCTCCCCGTGATGCATGTGCAGTGGCTGGATAAAATTCATCCGGGAAGTACCGGTAAAAAATACAAACACCTCGCAAAAAACACATTAAATTCACTAAAAATGGTCAAAATGGTGAAAATGAATAAAAGAACCATACAGGAATATTCAGGACCACCTCCCCGTGATGCATGTGCAGTGGCTGGATAAAATTCGTCCGGGAAGTACCGGTAAAAAATACAAACACCTCGCAAAACACATATTACAATGACCAAAACTGGCCAAAATGGTTAAAATGAAGAAAATAACCCCCCACCTACACTCAGGGACACGTACCCGGGAAACGAGTGCAGTCCCAGGCTAAAAGTCATCCGGGAAGTATCGATGCACCTCACAAACACCTGGAAAGCTCAATATTAGAAGTACCAAAAAATGACCCAAATCACCAAAGTCACTTTAATTACCCACAAAACAGGTACTTTCCCCGGGTAAACTACCTCCACAACCACCCCCTGGACCTCCCAGCACCTCCCAGCACCTTCCAGCACCCTAACTGGGGTCAGAATTAAGAAAATCAGCCTCCCTCCACACTCCTCCACAGGCCAACACTTGAACATACACTTACCCGGACACCCCCCCACCCCAACCCCGCAGAAACACCTCCGCAACATGCCCCTGTATTAAATGACCAAAATGGTTAAAATGAAGAAAATAACCCCCCACCTACACGCAGGAACACCTACCCGGGAAACGAGTGCAGTCCCAGGCGAAAATTCATCCGGGAAGTATCGATGCACCTTAAATACACCTCACAAACACAACATTTTAATGAACAAAAGTGGCCAAAATGGTTAAAATGAATAAAAGAACCATACAGGAATATTCAGGACCACCTCCCCGTGATGCATGTGCAGTGGCTGGATAAAATTCATCCGGGAAGTACCGGTAAAAAATACAAACACCTCGCAAAAAACACATTAAATTCACTAAAAATGGTCAAAATGGTTAAAATGAAGAAAATAACCCCCCACCTACACTCAGGGACACCTACCCGGGAAACGAGTGCAGTCCCAGGCTAAAAGTCATCCGGGAAGTATCGATGCACCTCACAAACACCTGGAAAGCTCAATATTAGAAGTACCAAAAAATGACCCAAATCACCAAAGTCACTTTAATTACCCACAAAACAGGTACTTTCCCCGGGTAAACTACCTCCACAACCACCCCCTGGACCTCCCAGCACCTTCCAGCACCCTAACTGGGGTCAGAATTAAGAAAATCAGCCTCCCTCCACACTCCTCCACAGGCCAACACTTGAACATACACTTACCCGGACACCCCCCACCCCAACCCCGCAGAAACACCTCCGCAACATGCCCCTGTGCCCCCGTGCTCCAGGGGGTCCCGTGCCCCCACTCTTAAGCCCCCTCCCTGGGTTAAAACCCATCCCTGGCCCTCCCCGAGTTTCGTACACTTGGTAGTACAAATCGAGAATTTGTGAAAATATGTCAGAGTACAAACAGCACTGAGGCCAAAACTTGGAAAAATTATAAAAATTATTAAAACGCTTAAAATGAATAAAATAACTAACCAGGAAAATTCAAGACCACCTCCCCGTGATGCATGTGCAGTGGCTGGATAAAATTCATCCGGGAAGTACCGGTAAAAAATACAAACACCTCGCAAAAAACACATTAAATTCACTAAAAATGGTCAAAATGGTGAAAATGAATAAAAGAACCATACAGGAATATTCAGGACCACCTCCCCGTGATGCATGTGCAGTGGCTGGATAAAATTCGTCCGGGAAGTACCGGTAAAAAATACAAACACCTCGCAAAACACATATTACAATGACCAAAACTGGCCAAAATGGTTAAAATGAAGAAAATAACCCCCCACCTACACTCAGGGACACGTACCCGGGAAACGAGTGCAGTCCCAGGCTAAAAGTCATCCGGGAAGTATCGATGCACCTCACAAACACCTGGAAAGCTCAATATTAGAAGTACCAAAAAATGACCCAAATCACCAAAGTCACTTTAATTACCCACAAAACAGGTACTTTCCCCGGGTAAACTACCTCCACAACCACCCCCTGGACCTCCCAGCACCTCCCAGCACCTTCCAGCACCCTAACTGGGGTCAGAATTAAGAAAATCAGCCTCCCTCCACACTCCTCCACAGGCCAACACTTGAACATACACTTACCCGGACACCCCCCCACCCCAACCCCGCAGAAACACCTCCGCAACATGCCCCTGTATTAAATGACCAAAATGGTTAAAATGAAGAAAATAACCCCCCACCTACACGCAGGAACACCTACCCGGGAAACGAGTGCAGTCCCAGGCGAAAATTCATCCGGGAAGTATCGATGCAC
>JAVDOI010000510.1:5000-17500 GCA_032191485.1 Leptoclinus maculatus
GGTGAAAATGCATCTCTAGCATTAAAGCGCTGAAAGCAGCAGATATTCATGAAAACGACATGAAACTGTGAAATCAACTGACCTGAGCCAGTTCTTTGAAGAAAATCTTTGAAACTATGTTTACTTTCACAAAATCAACTTTTGGCCTCCTCTCAGTCTGAAACGTCTTTTGAGAGCATAAAAAAGTGAAAATGCATCTCTATTATTAAAGCGCTGAAAGCAGCAGATATTCATGAAAATGACATGAAACTGTGAAATCAACTGTCCTGGGATACTTTTTTGAAGAAAATCTTTGAAACTATGTTTACTTTCACAAAATCAACTTTTGGCCTCCTCTCAGTCTGAAACGTCTTTTGAGAGCATAAAAAAGTGAAAATGCATCTCTAGCATTAAAGCGCTGAAAGCAGCAGATATTCATGAAAATGACATGAAACTGTGAAATCAACTGACCTGAGCGACTTTTTTGAAGAAAATCTTTGAAACTATGTTTACTTTCACAAAATCAACTTTTGGCCTCCTCTCAGTCTGAAACGTCTTTTGAGAGCATAAAAAAGTGAAAATGCATCTCTAGCATTAAAGCGCTGAAAGCAGCAGATATTCATGAAAATGACATGAAACTGTGAAATCAACTGACCTGAGCGACTTTTTTGAAGAAAATCTTTGAAACTATGTTTACTTTCACAAAATCAACTTTTGGCCTCCTCTCAGTCTGAAACGTCTTTTGAGAGCATAAAAAAGTGAAAATGCATCTCTATTATTAAAGCGCTGAAAGCAGCAGATATTCATGAAAATGACATGAAACTGTGAAATCAACTGTCCTGGGATACTTTTTTGAAGAAAATCTTTGAAACTATGTTTACTTTCACAAAATCAACTTTTGGCCTCCTCTCAGTCTGAAACGTCTTTTGAGAGCATAAAAAGGTGAAAATGCATCTCTAGCATTAAAGCGCTGAAAGCAGCAGATATTCATGAAAACGACATGAAACTGTGAAATCAACTGACCTGAGCCAGTTCTTTGAAGAAAGTCTTTGAAACTATGTTTACTTTCACAAAATCAACTTTTGGCCTCCTCTCAGTCTGAAACGTCTTTTGAGAGCATAAAAAAGTGAAAATGCATCTCTATTATTAAAGCGCTGAAAGCAGCAGATATTCATGAAAATGACATGAAACTGTGAAATCAACTGTCCTGGGATACTTTTTTGAAGAAAATCTTTGAAACTATGTTTACTTTCACAAAATCAACTTTTGGCCTCCTCTCAGTCTGAAACGTCTTTTGAGCATAAAAAAGTGAAAATGCATCTCTAGCATTAAAGCGCTGAAAGCAGCAGATATTCATGAAAATGACATGAAACTGTGAAATCAACTGACCTGAGCGACTTTTTTGAAGAAAATCTTTGAAACTATGTTTACTTTCACAAAATCAACTTTTGGCCTCCTCTCAGTCTGAAACGTCTTTTGAGAGCATAAAAAAGTGAAAATGCATCTCTAGCATTAAAGCGCTGAAAGCAGCAGATATTCATGAAAATGACATGAAACTGTGAAATCAACTGTCCTGGGATACTTTTTTGAAGAAAATCTTTGAAACTTTGTTTACTTTCACAAAATCTAGTTTTGGCCTCCTCTCAGCCTGAAACGCCTTTTAAGAGCATACAAAAGTGAAAATGCATCACCATGCAGTAAAGTGCTGAAAGCAGCAGATATTCATGAAAACGACATGAAACTGTGAAATCAACTGACCTGAGCCAGTTCTTTGAAGAAAGTCTTTGAAACTATGTTTACTTTCACAAAATCAACTTTTGGCCTCCTCTCAGTCTGAAACGTCTTTTGAGAGCATAAAAAAGTGAAAATGCATCTCTATTATTAAAGCGCTGAAAGCAGCAGATATTCATGAAAATGACATGAAACTGTGAAATCAACTGACCTGAGCGACTTTTTTGAAGAAAATCTTTGAAACTATGTTTACTTTCACAAAATCAACTTTTGGCCTCCTCTCAGTCTGAAACGTCTTTTGAGAGCATAAAAAAGTGAAAATGCATCTCTATTATTAAAGCGCTGAAAGCAGCAGATATTCATGAAAATGACATGAAACTGTGAAATCAACTGTCCTGGGATACTTTTTTGAAGAAAATCTTTGAAACTTTGTTTACTTTCACAAAATCTAGTTTTGGCCTCCTCTCAGCCTGAAACGCCTTTTAAGAGCATACAAAAGTGAAAATGCATCACCATGCAGTAAAGTGCTGAAAGCAGCAGATATTCATGAAAATGACATGAAACTGTGAAATCAACTGACCTGAGCGACTTTTTTGAAGAAAATCTTTGAAACTATGTTTACTTTCACAAAATCAACTTTTGGCCTCCTCTCAGTCTGAAACGTCTTTTGAGAGCATAAAAAAGTGAAAATGCATCTCTATTATTAAAGCGCTGAAAGCAGCAGATATTCATGAAAATGACATGAAACTGTGAAATCAACTGTCCTGGGATACTTTTTTGAAGAAAATCTTTGAAACTATGTTTACTTTCACAAAATCAACTTTTGGCCTCCTCTCAGTCTGAAACGTCTTTTGAGCATAAAAAAGTGAAAATGCATCTCTAGCATTAAAGCGCTGAAAGCAGCAGATATTCATGAAAATGACATGAAACTGTGAAATCAACTGACCTGAGCGACTTTTTTGAAGAAAATCTTTGAAACTATGTTTACTTTCACAAAATCAACTTTTGGCCTCCTTCTCAGTCTGAAACGTCTTTTGAGAGCATAAAAAAGTGAAAATGCATCTCTATTATTAAAGCGCTGAAAGCAGCAGATATTCATGAAAATGACATGAAACTGTGAAATCAACTGTCCTGGGATAGTTTTTTGAAGAAAATCTTTGAAACTTTGTTTACTTTCACAAAATCTAGTTTTGGCCTCCTCTCAGCCTGAAACGCCTTTTAAGAGCATACAAAAGTGAAAATGCATCACCATGCAGTAAAGTGCTGAAAGCAGCAGATATTCATGAAAATGACATGAAACTGTGAAATCAACTGACCTGAGCGACTTTTTTGAAGAAAATCTTTGAAACTATGTTTACTTTCACAAAATCCAGTTTTGGCCTCCTCTCAGTCTGAAACGTCTTTTGAGAGCATAAAAAGGTGAAAATGCATCTCTAGCATTAAAGCGCTGAAAGCAGCAGATATTCATGAAAACGACATGAAACTGTGAAATCAACTGACCTGAGCCAGTTCTTTGAAGAAAGTCTTTGAAACTATGTTTACTTTCACAAAATCAACTTTTGGCCTCCTCTCAGTCTGAAACGTCTTTTGAGAGCATAAAAAAGTGAAAATGCATCTCTATTATTAAAGCGCTGAAAGCAGCAGATATTCATGAAAATGACATGAAACTGTGAAATCAACTGACCTGAGCGACTTTTTTGAAGAAAATCTTTGAAACTATGTTTACTTTCACAAAATCAACTTTTGGCCTCCTCTCAGTCTGAAACGTCTTTTGAGAGCATAAAAAAGTGAAAATGCATCTCTATTATTAAAGCGCTGAAAGCAGCAGATATTCATGAAAATTACATGAAACTGTGAAATCAACTGACCTGAGCGACTTTTTTGAAGAAAATCTTTGAAACTATGTTTACTTTCACAAAATCAACTTTTGGCCTCCTCTCAGTCTGAAACGTCTTTTGAGAGCATAAAAAAGTGAAAATGCATCTCTATTATTAAAGCGCTGAAAGCAGCAGATATTCATGAAAATGACATGAAACTGTGAAATCAACTGTCCTGGGATACTTTTTTGAAGAAAATCTTTGAAACTTTGTTTACTTTCACAAAATCTAGTTTTGGCCTCCTCTCAGCCTGAAACGCCTTTTAAGAGCATACAAAAGTGAAAATGCATCACCATGCAGTAAAGTGCTGAAAGCAGCAGATATTCATGAAAATGACATGAAACTGTGAAATCAACTGACCTGAGCGACTTTTTTGAAGAAAATCTTTGAAACTATGTTTACTTTCACAAAATCCAGTTTTGGCCTCCTCTCAGTCTGAAACGTCTTTTGAGAGCATAAAAAGGTGAAAATGCATCTCTAGCATTAAAGCGCTGAAAGCAGCAGATATTCATGAAAACGACATGAAACTGTGAAATCAACTGACCTGAGCCAGTTCTTTGAAGAAAGTCTTTGAAACTATGTTTACTTTCACAAAATCAACTTTTGGCCTCCTCTCAGTCTGAAACGTCTTTTGAGAGCATAAAAAAGTGAAAATGCATCTCTAGCATTAAAGCGCTGAAAGCAGCAGATATTCATGAAAATGACATGAAACTGTGAAATCAACTGACCTGAGCGACTTTTTTGAAGAAAATCTTTGAAACTATGTTTACTTTCACAAAATCAACTTTTGGCCTCCTCTCAGTCTGAAACGTCTTTTGAGAGCATAAAAAAGTGAAAATGCATCTCTATTATTAAAGCGCTGAAAGCAGCAGATATTCATGAAAATGACATGAAACTGTGAAATCAACTGTCCTGGGATACTTTTTTGAAGAAAATCTTTGAAACTATGTTTACTTTCACAAAATCAACTTTTGGCCTCCTCTCAGTCTGAAACGTCTTTTGAGAGCATAAAAAAGTGAAAATGCATCTCTATTATTAAAGCGCTGAAAGCAGCAGATATTCATGAAAATGACATGAAACTGTGAAATCAACTGTCCTGGGATACTTTTTTGAAGAAAATCTTTGAAACTATGTTTACTTTCACAAAATCAACTTTTGGCCTCCTCTCAGTCTGAAACGTCTTTTGAGAGCATAAAAAAGTGAAAATGCATCTCTAGCATTAAAGCGCTGAAAGCAGCAGATATTCATGAAAATGACATGAAACTGTGAAATCAACTGACCTGAGCGACTTTTTTGAAGAAAATCTTTGAAACTATGTTTACTTTCACAAAATCAACTTTTGGCCTCCTCTCAGTCTGAAACGTCTTTTGACAGCATAAAAAAGTGAAAATGCATCTCTATTATTAAAGCGCTGAAAGCAGCAGATATTCATGAAAATGACATGAAACTGTGAAATCAACTGTCCTGGGATACTTTTTTGAAGAAAATCTTTGAAACTATGTTTACTTTCACAAAATCAACTTTTGGCCTCTTCCCAGCCTGAAACTTATTTTAAGATCATAAAAGGCTGATAATGTACCTTATACCAGTAAAGTTGTCTAAGCATCAGATTCTAATGAAAACATCATGAAACGGTCAAATCAACTGTACCGAGGCACTTTCTTTCACTTTTTTTCACAAAATCCACTTTCTGTTTTGTGCGATTGTTAAAGCATCTGTTCCTCACTACCGCTGTCTGAACTGCATAGGTCCATAACTCCTTTGGCAACTCGCTCTCTATTAGCATACACCTAGCCATGTCAAACAAGGTGCGCCAATTTCGCTCAGCTGTACCCTTCTGGTGCGGTGAGTATGGTGCTGAGGTCTCATGTCTAATCCCATTCCTGCTGAGTAGTGCCTGGTAATTCTTTCCCATGAATTCTTTACCATTGTCAGACCTGATACGTTTAATCTTCCCATACGGGGCGGTATCAGCAAGGAACTTCTCTGTTGCGGTTACTGTGTCACTCTTATTTTTTAGAAAGTACACAAACAACTGCACTGGAATAATCATCAGTGAATGATAAGGCAAACCTATACCTGTATCTGGACTCCACGCAGTGTGTCTCGGCCTGGAACTCGTCGTCGAACTTCTTGAACTTTGCTATATCCGTGATTATGTGTGAAGGCCCCCGTGTCCACCATCAGACCACACTCATTGACACCACGCCCTGGCTGGATCTCCTCGTCCCGGTCGCTTATCCGGAATGCATACTCTTTGCTGCTCACCTCCTCGGAAATTTTTCACGCGTCGTCCCGCCCCTGTTTCCGTCTGCAAGTTGCGTCCCGATGTGTGTTGCATTTACAGTGGCTACACCACTGCTTGCGTTGACAAGCTCTGGCTTTGTGTCCTCTGAGGCCACATCTGTCCATGTCCACACTCTCGGCTCTGCGGTCACTTGCACTCTTCACAGCGGGTCTGACACTTTGTTGCGTTCGCGCCTTCATGATGTTGTCGTCGGACGCTGTTACACGCATCTTCTCGGTGTCCTCGTAGCTCCGTAGTTTAGTTTTAAATTCGGCAAAAGGCATTGCCTGCTCACTTTGCGTGACATGAATAGCAAACGGTTTAAATGATTCTGGCAGTCCCTTCAAAATCATTGCTACTAATAGCCCGTCACTCAATGTCTCACCTGCGTTTCTCAATGCTGTGATGGCGGTCTCTGCGCGTATAACGTACTCCGTCACACTCTCACTGCTCGACTTTTAAAGTGAAGTCAGTTCTGTATACAAACTAATTACACGTGGCTTCCCTTTGCCAGCATAATAGTGAATCTTTAGTGTTTTCCGCCCATCGTCTGCCGCCTCTCTATTCAGTGTGGCTTTGTAGCACAAAGGCAGTAAAACTGCCTGTGCCAAAGCACACTGTATATAATCCATCGGGCTTAATAATTGTTGGAATGCTTTTAAGCATTCCAAGTATTGTTCTTCAAATCTTTATTGTTGGAATGCTTTTAAGTCGGAATGCTTTTTTCACTCTTCATGCATAATTTCTGGATGTAAAAGTAGCTAATCTTGTCCTTGTCGTAAAAAACTGACTGTGGAATTCCACAGACTTACACATTTGGCACAGTAGCCTTTAATTGAGAGGAAAACCAAGTTTCTGCTCCATAGAGACCAATGTTAAATCTTGCTTCAAGAACATTTTCCACAGAACACGGTACCCCATTTCTAAATCGCCATTGAAGACACATTTCTTCCACTACAGACACAATTTTCACAGGATCTGTTTTTCAAATGATCCTTCCTCTCAATTTCCAATATTGGAGCAATAGGAGCTACGGTTAAGGGAATTTTGAGGATTTGTTTGAGAGTTGTTTCACAGTTTTATCTCCATTAAAAGACTGCAGGCACACAGGTGTTTGTAATTTTATAAACACAGACTCAGACACACACGCACATACACTCCTCTCCCTATCTCTCTCTCTCTGTGTGTGTCTCTCTCTGTGTGGGTCTCTCTCTCATACAGTCATTCAGGTCTTAGAGGACTTTTTCCCCTCCACCCCTCCCCCCACCACACACACACACACACACACCATTTTAAAATAAAAGCCCCACAGAATGAATTCTAACTGAAATGCTTGTGATGAAACCTGTCATTTAATAACCTTTTTATGTTCATCTAACATTATGATCCTGTCTCCTCTCCCCTTCTGCCCCCCCCCCCCCCCCCCACACCCCATTTCAAAATAAAAGCCCCACAGAATGAATTCTAACTGAAATGCTAACTTCTACTACTACTGCTACTACAAATACCACTACTGCTACAACTAGTACTTATTGGTGGATCGCCTGAAACCACCACATCTGGACCTGTACCGGTTGGTCCAGGGCGTCCTCCTACCCTTCCAGCACACCGCTACAAGGCCCGGAAGCTTCCTCCGATGGCCGCCCTGGCTCCTGCTCCTGGTCGATTGAGCCAGCCACTTGCTTTTTTCAGTCGACAGTTGCGTCCTAACTTGGTGAATTCTGGGGGGGCGTATGCACTTGAGGACATAATTCAGCAGGACTAGGGGAGTGGCATAGCCATGGGAATGTGATGTCATGTTGGGTTTAAAGGAGGTGATGGCAGTGTTCGGGTTGAAATGTTTGTGAGAGTTGAAATAAACGACAACAGAGGTGAGCAGCCAAAAAGAGACACTTGTCGACTCGGTTAATCCCTGTGCTCCTACAATATGATGATTGTTTGGCTACATTACAATATTTGATCAATTAGCCAGTTAAGGCCCATTTCTATAATGCCAGATTGGGCCCAGATTTGTGGCAACCATCAACAGGCCGGAACCTGTTTCAGTGCTGGCTGTCGATTAAGCCGGCGCCATGTCTCAGCCAGTATAGGCCCGAGTCTATAATGCCAGATTGGGCCCAGATTTGCCAGCCATCAACGGGCCAGAACCTGTTTCAGTGCTGGTTTACCAGGCTGCCATATCTCAGCCAGAATAGGCCCGCATCTATAATGCCAGATTGGGCCCAGATTTGGCATCCATCAACGGGCCACAGCCCGTTTCAGTGCTGTCTGACGATTAACAGGCTGCCATGTCACAGCCAGAATAGGCCCGAGTCTATAATGCCAGATTGGGCACAGATTTGGCATCCATCAACGGGCCACAGCCCGTTTCAGTGCTGTCTGACGATTAACAGGCTGCCATGTCACAGCCAGAATAGGCCCGAGTCTATAATGCCAGATTGGGCACTGATTTGGCAGCCATCAATGATCCATAACCTGTTTCAGTGCTGACTGCCGATAAACCCGGCAGCCATGTCTTAGCCAGAATAGGCCTGTGTCTGTAACAGCTAAATCTGGGCCAGATATGGCAAAAATGAAATGGGCCAAAGCTGGCTCACATTTGGCAGCAACGAGCCGTCAATCAGCCACAATACGGCCGAGTCCGCTGGCTACTTGCTCTTAAAAGACGTTTCAGGCTGAGAGGAGGCCAAATGTGGATTTTTGAAAGTAAACATAGTTTCAAAGATTTTCTTCAAAAAAGTGGCTCAGGAAAGTTGATTTCAGTTTCATGTCATTTTCATGAATATCTGCTGCTTTAAGCACTTTACTGCCTTAGAGATGCATTTTCACTTTTTATGCTCTTAAAAGACGTTTCAGGCTGAGAGGAGGCCAAAAGTGGATTTTGTGAAAGTAAACATAGTTTCAAAGATTTTCTTCAAAAAAGTTTCCCAGGATAGTTGATTTCACAGTTTCATGTCATTTTCATGAATATCTGCTGCTTTCAGCACTTTACTGCACGGAGATGCATTTTCACTTTTTTATGCTCTAAAAGACGTTTCAGGCTGAGACGAGGCCAACAGTTGTTTTTGTGAAAGTAAACATAGCTTCATAGATTTTCTTCAAAAAAGTGGCCCAGGACAGTTGATTTCACAGTATCATGTCATTTTCATGAATATCTGCTGCTTTCAGACTTTAATGCCTAGAGATGCATTTTTACTTTTTTATGCTCATAAAAGACGTTTCAGGCTGGGAAGAGGCCAAAAATTGATCTTGTGAATGTAAACATAGTTTCAAAGATTTTCTTCAAAAAAGTTTCCAAGGACAGTTGATTTCACAGTTTCATGTCATTGTCATGAATATCTGCTGCTTTCAGACTTTAATGCCTAGAGATGCATTTTCACTTTTTTATGCTCTTAAAAGACGTTTCAGACTGAGAGGAGGCCAAAAGTTGATTTTGTCAAAATAAACATAGTTTCAAAGATTTTCTTCAAAAGAGTGGCCCAGGACAGTTGATTTCACAGTTTCATTTAATTTGCATGAATATCTGCTGCTTTCAGCACTTTAATGCCTAGAGATGCATTTTGACTTTTTTTGCTCTTCAACGAAGTTAAGTTGCGTGATGATGTCTCTGGAGGTTGACTGTTATTATGAGTAATGGTCAGAATTAGATCCTCAACCACCACAGCATTTTTAAAGTAAGGTACATGTGCAATGAAAACATGCAAACATACCTAGTATGGTCTTTTAATGTATGACTACTCAAACTGTGTATGCAAAAGGTTGGGAGCTTTTGTTCTATAACATTAAGAAGCAGGACAAATAAGTGTAACTAACGCACTGCATCTTTTACGCTCTGTGTGTGTGTGTGTGTGTGTCTGAGTGTGTGTGGAACTTCAGTTGGCTGCTCCAACATCGCCTACTCTAAACTAGTGGTGGAGCTAATGCCTGTGGGTGAGTCGCGCACACACACACACACACACACACACACACACACACACTTGGCCAAAGTCAGTGTAGAGAACTCCTCTCTCCATGTTTAGGTTCTTTTACTTTCAAATCTTGCACCTTGCACTCAATTGTAATTTACTTTAGCTGTCTGTTAATCCTTAATCCCTGGTGTGAGGACATATTAGGATAAACTAAAGATCAAACAATATTTCAAATTCAAATTCAAATTCAACCTTGATCAAATAGTAGTGTACTGGTATACATTGATTGTAAATATAATCTGATACATCTTGAAAATATGACAATTTATTAAAGGAAAACGTCTGACAATTGTTGCAGTTCGACAACACAACACAAAAAAAGTCATATCATTGGAAATTCTTTATTAGTAATAAGCCTACCATCTCGTTTTGTGCTTATCATTGTCATTGATGACCATCAATGACAATGATAAGCACAATTGGACCAAACATTTAACAAAAAACTCAAATAACAAGATAATTAGGTGATACCAATTATAAATATCAAATAATAATCATCCCAGCAGAGAATGAAAATGTATCATTCATTCACAGATTATAGAAAAGTATTCATATCAGGGATATTATGACTATTATTATATTATGACTGTTTCATAGACAGGTTAAGTCAAACCTGACTTAGTCATTTGCCATATGAATTTGAAGTAAATACACATTCCTTGAAGGACAACTGGCAAAAGCTGCAGCAGGAAAGTTGTTTTGACCAGCGGTTCTCAACCTGGGGAGCTGTCCCGAGATCCTGACAGTCACTGGGGGGAACGTCTCTGTCGTCATAACGTGATGTGTCCACACAAAGAAGAGATGCAAGGAAAAGATGTGAGGAGAGAAAAACTGAAGATGTTAGTTCAATCAGGAGAGACAAATCAGATCAAGAAATATAATTGTTTATTATTAACAGATGATATGTGATGATAAAGTCTTGACAGAGTCTTTGGCGCTGGGAATCTACAGGGAGATTTGTAATGGGAGCAGCAGCAAGATAAATCCCTATATCAAACCTATAGGCCACCTCTGCCCAAAAAAGTAAACAGAATATAAAATGTTGGCCTCTGTTTGACAAACATCTACACACATAGATATGTCAAACCTCTACTAACATCATATACACATATGATGTTTAACATGCTCCAACACTGAACAGCTATGTGTTTCCTGAGCTATTAATTGCTTCTGCGTTAGTATTGTTTTTTCCCTATGAATAGATTAATGATCAAATAATACATTTGTAGAATGTAAAGGTCTTTTCAGATCAAACACTGTTAACAATCACGAAGAAATGTGTTCTCAATTATATGTTATATAGATAACACATACTCTATAAAGCCTGCATATGACAATACATTGTCATATGCAGGCTTTATAGAGTTTAACTCAGGTACTGTGTGATGGACAAAAAGAACAGCCAATAAGAGGTGCTGAAGGTGACATGTGTCAATAAAGTTTTACTTTGGACAAGAGAGTTCCACTTAGTGATGCCCCACGTTGTTTTATTCCTCCGTAATTATATTTGGGTTAGCACTGGGTATACACGCCAGAATCGCTGTACAATCTACATCTGCTAACAGGTTATGGGCCCAGAGCTACCCAGGGTCACCCAGAGATAATTATCCAGCGAAGTACCACCGAGAGAAAAGTCACAATGTACCGCGTGTCCGGTGAGAGTTAGCATACTATGCTAGCACCATGAGTAGGCAGAACGCCGAGTCGAGTTGGTCTCAGCTAGTTTTTGACGGAGATGAAAATAATGGGGAGACGAAATTTTTGGGCCATCTTTGGTTGCAAGGGCTAAAGGATACTATTTTAAATGAGCCTACGGACAATGAGGATGAAGAACTGGCAGACGACGAGACGAAAAATGCCGAAGCATACGCGGAGCTAATCCAGTTCCTGGATGATAAAAGTAACTAGAAAATTCCGAAAGAAATTTTGACAGTGTGGCTTCTACTGCCCGAAGACGTTGCAATATATATATACACGCCGATGTTACCGGTAGTGTTGTTCAGGTTTGATTGAGATAGCGCTTCTCTCTTTTCTGCATTTTAGATTCATACTCTTGGATTGAATCTTGTATTCTGTACGAACCTCATTCTGAGCTTCGTGTTAAGATACAGTTACTCTATGGGGCTTTTATTTTGAAAGGGTGGGACTGGGTGGGTGAGAGAGGGGGAGAGGAGACATATTCATAATGTTTGACACACAAAAAAATGACAGGCTTCATCACAAGCATTTCAGTTAGAATTCACTCTTTGGGGCTTTTATTTTGAAAAGGGGTGGGGGAAGAGGATACAGAATCATAATGTTAGATAAACATAAAAAGGTTATTAAATGACAGGCTTCACCACAAGCATTTCAGTTAGAGAGAGAGAGAGAGAGACAGAGAGAGAGAGACAGACAGACAGACAGACAGACAGACAGACAGAGAGAGATGCAGACACAGAGAGAGAGGAGAGAGAAGAGACGAAGAAGAGAGAGAGGCAGAGTGAGAGAGAGAGAGAGAGAGAGAGGCAGAGTGAGAGAGACCAGAGACAGATGCAGAGACATAGAGAGAGAGAGAGAGACACAGAGAGAAAGAGGCAGAGCAAGAGAGAGGCAGAGTGAGAGAGACGACAGATAAGATGCAGAGACATAGAGAGAGAGAGAGAGACACAGAGAGAAAGA
>JAVDOI010000510.1:20000-22500 GCA_032191485.1 Leptoclinus maculatus
AGAGAGACAGAGAGAGAGACAGAGAGAGAGAGACGCAGAGAGAGAGAGAGAGAGACACAGAGAGAGAGAGGCAGAGTGAGAGAGAGACACAGATACAGATGGCAGAGACATAGAGAGGAGAGAGAGAGACACAGAGAGAAAGAGGCAGAGCGAGAGAGAGGCAGAGTGAGAGAGAGACACAGATACAGATGCAGAGAAAACAGAGAGAGAGACACAGAGAGAGAGAGAGAGAGAGAGAGAGAGAGAGGAGAGACAGAGAGAGAGACACAGAGAGAGACACAGCAGAGAGAGACAGAGACAGATGCAGAGAGAGAGAGAGAGAGACACAGAGAGAGAGAGGCAGAGTGAGAGAGAGAGACACAGAGAGAGAGAGGCAGAGTGAGAGAGAGACACAGAGGACAGATGCAGAGACATAGAGAGAGAAGAGAGAGACACAGAGAGAAAGAGGCAAGAGCGAGAGAGAGGCAGAGTGAGAGAGAGGACACAGATACAGATGCAGAGACACAGAGAGAAAGAGGCAGAGAGAGAGGAGAGACAGATAGAGAGAGACACAGATAGAGAGAGACACAGAGAGAGAGACACAGAGAGAGAGAGAGAGAGAGAGAGAGAGACAGAGAGAGAGACAGAGAGAGAGACAGAGAGAAGAGTGAGAGAGAGACACAGAGACAGATGCAGAGAGAGAGAGAGAGAGACACAGAGAGAGAGGCAGAGTGAGAGAGAGACACAGGATACAGATGCAGAGACACAGAGAGAAAGAGGCAGAGTGAGAGAGAGAGAGTGAGAGAGAGAGAGAGAGAGAGAGAGAGAGAGAGACAAAAACAGAGAGAGAGAGAGCACAGAGAGGAAGAGACAGAAACAGAGAGAGAGACACAGAGAGAGAGAGAGAGACACAGAGAGAGAGAGACAGAAACAGGAGAGAGAGACACAGAGAGAGAGGAGACAGAAACAGAGAGAGAGACACAGAGAGAGAGAGAGAGACACAGAGAGAGAGAGAGACAGAAACAGAGAGAGAGGACGCAGAGAGAGAGAGAGAGAGAGAGAGAGAGAGAGAGAGAGAGAGCAGACGCAGAGAGAGAGAGAGAGAGATGCAGAGAGAGAGAGAGGAGAGAGAGAGACGCAGAGAGAGAGAGAGAGAGACACAGAGAGAGAGAGAGGCCAGAGGTGAGAGAGAGACACAGAGACAGATGCAGAGACATAGAGAGAGAGAGAGAGACACAGAGAGAGAGAGACAGAAACAGAGAGAGAGACGCAGAGAGAGAGAGAGAGAGAGTAGAGAGAGAGAGAGAGAGAGACGCAGAGAGAGAGAGAGAGAGATGCAGAGAGAGAGAGAGAGAGAGAAGGAGAGACGCAGAGAGAGAGAGAGAGAGACACAGAGAGAGAGAGGCAGAGTGAGAGAGAGACACAGAGACAGATGCAGAGACATAGAGAGAGAGAGAGAGACACAGAGAGAAAGAGCAGAGCGAGAGAGGAGGCAGAGTGAGAGAGAGACACAGATGCAGAGACACAGAGAGAAAGAGGCAGAGAGAGAGAGAGAGACAGAGAGAGAGAGACACAGATAGAGAGAGACACAGAGAGAGACACAGAGAGAGAGAGAGAGAGAGACAGAGAGAGAGACAGAGAGAGAGTGAGAGAGAGGACACAGAGACAGATGCAGAGAGAGAGAGAGAGAGAGAGACGACAGAGAGAGAGTGAGAGCCAGAGTGAGAGAGAGACACAGAGACAGATGCAGAGACATAGAGAGAGAGAGGCAGAGCGAGAGAGAGGCAGAGTGAGGAGAGAGACACAGATACAGATGCAGAGACACAGAGAGAAAGAGGCAGAGAGAGAGAGAGACACAGAGAGAGAGAGAAAGAGAGAGAGAGGACAGAGAGAGAGAGAGAGAGAGAGAGAGAGAGAGAGAGAGAGAGAGAGAGAGGCACACAGAGAGAGAGACACAGAGAGAGACAGAAAGACAGAGAGAGAGAGACACAGAGAGAGACAGAAAGGACAGAGAGAGAGAGACACAGAGAGAGACAGAAGACAGAGAGACACAGAGAGAGAGACACAGAGACAGAGAGAGAGAGAGAGAGACACAGAGAGAGAGACACAGAGACAGAGAGAGAGAGAGAGACACAGAGACAGAGAGAAGAGAGAGAGACACAGAGAGAGAGAGAGAGAGAGACACAGAGACAGAGAGAGAGACACAGAGAGAGAGAGACAGAAACAGAGAGAGAGAGACACAAGAGAGAGAGAGAACACAGAGAGAAAGAGGCAGAGCGAGAGAGAGGCAGAGTGAGAGAGAACAGAGACACAAGATACAGATGCAGAGACACAGAGAGAAAGAGGCAGAGACATAGAGAGAGACAGAGAGAGAGACAGAGAGAGTAGACAGAGAGAGAGAGAGAGAGAGACACAGAGAGAGAGAGAGAGAGAGACACAGAGACAGAGAGAGAGACACAGAGAGAGAGAGACAGAAACAAGAGAGAGGGAGACACAAAGAGAGAGAGAGACACAGAGAGAA